>CAUYQG010022118.1:0-29403 GCA_963574415.1 Tarsius wallacei
GGGGTGAGCAGAACCTATTCAGTAAATTTTGATGGGGAAACTGGCTGATCACATGCAGAAGATTGAAACAGGACCCCTACCTATCACCATGCACAAAAATTAACTCTATATGGATGAAAGATGTAAACATAAAACCTCAAATTACAAGAATCTTAGAAAATGCAGGAGACACCCTTAGGGAAATTGGAACTGGCAACCAATTTCTGATCAAAACCTTAAGTGCCCATACCATAAGAGATAAGATAGACAAGTGGGACCTCATCAAACTAACAAGCTTCTGCAAATCCAAAAAATCATCAAGAAAGCAGGGAGACAGCCCATAGAATGGGAAAAAATATTTGCCAATTGTATTTCTGACTAGGATCTACAAGGAACTCAAACGCGCTGAAAGGAAAAAAATAAACAGATCCGTTAAAAAGTGGGCAAAATACCTGAATAGACACTTTTCAAAAAAGGGTACACGGGCAGACAACAGACACATTAAAAAGTGCTCAGCCTCACTCATCATCAGAGAAATGCAAATCAAAGCCACATTGAGATACCACCTAAACCCAGTAAGAATGGCCATCATTAATAAAACAAACAACAACAGATGCTGGTGAGGACATGAAAAAAAAGAAATGCTTCTACACTGCTGGTGGGAATGCAAACTAGTGCAACCTCTTTGGAAGACAGTGACAATTTCTGAAAGAACTAGAAATTGACCTCCCATATGACCCAGCAATCCCCTTATTGGGAATATACCCAGAAGAACTCAAATCATTCTACAAATAAGACACCTGCACACGCATGTTTGTTGCAGTTCTATTCACAATAGCAAAAACATGGAGCTAATCATGCTGTCCATCGAAGCTGGACTAGGTAAAAAATATGGTAGGTTTACATGATGAAATATTATGCAGTTATAAAGAAAGACAAACATATGAGCTTCGCAGCAACTTGAATTGATTTAAAGTCTGTCATACTCAGTAATCTATCACAGAAACAAAGAACAGAGTACCATATGTTCTCACTCATAAGTGGATCTTGAACAGTTATCATAACACTATAAGAAAAAGATTGGCAGTAGTGGGAAACTGCCATGGGAGCAGGGGTGGAATTGGCAGTTAAAGAAAACTGCCAGGGGAGGGAGGGGCATACCTCATCAACAAAGGTACCTGCATAATGAACATTTGTATGCCTAACCCTGAATTGTACTCCACACTTTTAAAATAAAAAAAAAATTACAAGTAAATTTACTTTATGCAATAAACAGAGTATTACACATGCTTTGAAACCACAATAATTGATAAAGATGTGAGAAAGGAGATGACTCCCTCTTTTATAGGCATGTATAAGACTTGTTTTCAAAAAGTATTTTAAAACAGATGTTTAGACCTCATTGGTCCCTTTCTTGATAGGTCTATGAAGAGAGTGAAACTCAAACTGTAATTAACAAGATTTGCGCAAAAAACAGAATGTCGGAAAGGTAATTATCCTCTAGTAAGACTGGAATAAATTCCTCGAAGCAGCTCCTCACATAGGAAATAAAAAATGTGTCCAAATATAGATGCAGAATTAAACTATTGCATCTTTTTTTAATCACCACAACCCCACAACCCCCAGGCAATTTTAACCTTGAACTAGAATCCAGCAAATACATTCACAATCTTTGTAAGATCACAATAAATGAAAGAACACATGGACTGTAACAAAAGGAAAGGGAACCCCAAGCAAAATACCAAGAAAAAATATGTATATATATGAAACATTATAAAAGTGAAATTAGCCAGAGAAGTCGGGTTACTACAACAACGTAATCAGTGTTGGACTGTTTGTAGGTTAAATTATCTAATGGAAAAGTTTGATAAAATTGTGATACCTATAAACTGTGGAAATGTACAAATTAAGTGCTCTACACATTTAACAAGCAAGCTCCTGTCAACAGTTTGCAGGTAGGTAATATGGCTTTATTTTTTCCTCTTCGTCCATGATTTAAAACAGAGAGTAAAATAAATAGTCAGGCTAAATAAGTATTTGCTTGATAAAATAATAAAAGCATATTCAAATAATTATTTGGTAGCTATATGATCATTAGTATAGTTCCTCTTTAAATGTATATCTCATAGGTGGGCCCTGAACACTAGTCACATTAGCAAAAGGGTAGGAATGGCAGTCACTGGGACTGCCAGGGGAGGGAAGGAGAGAGAAGGTGGAGGACATGTGACAACACAAAGGGTATCTGGTCTACTATTAGAGGGAGAGCAGGCCACTATGAAGCCCAAACATCACCTGCATGCAGTCTATTTGTGTAGTAAATCCTCACTTGCACCTCACAACTCTGTAGTAAATAATTTTTAAAAATGTGCATCTCCATGTATCTTACCTAACTAAATGTGTAATTAAATACCCTATATTATACAGTTCATTAGAACCATCAGAATAAAGTGATTGTATTAGTACAATGAATTTTAACCAAAAACAGGTATGCTTTTGACTTGTGTGAAATAACCATATATGCTAATTGAGAGATGGAAAATATGTGCAGCAAAGTTACTGCAGGATACTGGACATTGCTGTTGTAACATCTACCCAGAACTCCTATTTCTTCTGGGAGCCACATCTTGCTTTTTCTTTTTTCCACTTTCTATAAAAATAATCCTCCCCCCACCCAATCCCATGAATAGATAACTCATGTTTTTATATACTCCTATACCCTGGAGAGAGTTGAATGATTTAGGGATTGGCAACTGGACCAAGTTGAAGCAACTAGAGCCATTCTAAACAATTTTGAATTTGGAAATGAAGAAAGAATATGTCAACATCCCTAGTTGTGAAATCCTCATAAAGCATGGGAACTGCCAGCGTATGGGTTCCCTAAACAGGGAAGGAATCAGTTGGAGAGAAGGAAGCCTGTAACAAAGAGAGACAGATGTGAAATACAAAGAAAGTACAATCCGTGCAGCACGAAGTTCCAAAATTGTGTGAACCTTCCAAAGCCTTCTCTTTTATGCCTGCACAGTTGGGTGTGAGTTGAATTTCTTTCACCTGGCACCAGAGAGTTACTGACTTAAACACAAAAGTACAGAGAAAAAGCAGTAACAACAAAACAAAAAAGAGGAATTGCTTTAAAGTAAATTTCTGAGCACTTAAGCATAAGCTGTCCTCTTCTATTGCAAGATATTAAAATGTTTGTTGCCAGAATTTGTGATATATGCTTTTATCAATAAAGGGTGATGGCTATATTTTTTGTTTACAGACAACATAGGAGCAACATCTTAACTTGTTCTGAGGAGTAGAGGGCCATGACTTTTCATTTTCTCTATAAAAATTTTTAAAAATCTTTCTGCTTGTTTTAAGTTACATTTGTATATTCTTTTAAAGGATTTTTAAAATTATATGTACATTTTACATTACCTTTATTTAAAATAACAAAGTAGCATAAAACAAATAAGTATTAAATATCATTTGCTATGTTTTGCTACTCATATATACTTCCTTCTTACTTGTTAAAAAATTAAATGTGATCAATATTTTTATATAATTTTTCAAGCACTTCTTGGTAAATATCTGATTAATTAGCATGAAATATCCAGGAACATTTTTGCAAATCATTTATGCCTAATAACTTTCTTTTTTGCATATGTAGCATTAATTTAATAGTAAAAAATTAAAACCACTCTAGGTACTATAGGGTAAAATATTCTTTGAATCATTTGTAGTTAACCATTTTATGGCCTGATTCATAATGATTAAAAATAACATCATAGGAGAGCACTTAATAATATGTATAACAATTGATGTACAAGTTACAAAATGGTCTGTATAGATTGGTCCAATTTTGGAAGATATGCTGACTGGTCCTTCCAGATGTATTCATGACCCTTCTCCATCTCCCTTTTTGCCCCAGGAATTGGGTCTGTTGATGAAGAAATAATGGGAGACTGTGATTCCTGGAACCTGGAAGGAAAGGAAGTAAAGAAAAAGAAAACCTTGAGAGAAGCCCTTTCATTCAAGGGCCTAATGGCCTTGATCCGTGTGCCATATTGGAGCCAGTGTAGTTTCTAGAACCAGACCACATTTAAATTCCAGTTTCATTAGTGTCACCAAAAGAGGGCACATAATTTTTCTGGGATACATTTTTCTTATCTATAGTATAAAAATAATGTCAATACCGGAAGTCTAGGGTTGATGTGAGGATTAAATGAACTAATATACGTGAAGCACTTTGTGCTGTGCCTAACACAGTGCATTAACTGTTTTCACGTTTCATAGCCCTTACACACATGATACATATTTCAATTGAAACATACTGAATCCTGATGAAATACAAAGGGTAAAGAGGGACAGCTTTGTGAAAGGCACTTAAGGTAGATAGCAAATTTTTCCATTTGGTTAAAGTAAAAATAAGCTGTTGAGGATTAAATCTAGTCAAAGACCTTAAGCAGATTCTTTTGGGCCTTGTTAGTACTGTTCCTGTTCACTCCCATTTAACTGACAAGCATTTTCTACTTTAACAAAATCAACCATTAACAAAGTGTAAGAGTTTACTGAAAGCCAGTGGCCTTAAAAAAAGAAAATCTGCTGCAAAGCAAAATAAAGCATAAAGAGAGCAGGGAAACAGCCTACAGAATGGGAAAAAAATATTTGCCAACTGTATGTCTGACAAAGGTCTAACATTCAGGAGCTACAGGGAACTCAAACGTGCTGAAAAGAAAAAAAAAAAGCCCCATTACAAAGTGGGAAAAAGACATGAATAAACATTTCTCAAAGAAAGGCATAGGAGCAGCCAACAGCTACATGAAAAAACATACAGCCTCACTAATCATTAAAGAAATTCAAATTAAAACCACACTGAGATACCATCTAACTCCAGTCAGGATGGCCATCATCAATAACTCAAAAAACAACAGATACTGGAGAGGATGTGGGGAAAAGGCAACACTTCTACACTGCCAGTGGGGGTGTAAACTAGTACAACCTCTGTGGAAAACAGCTTGACAATTCTTAAAAGATCTAAAAATCGACCTTTCATATGACCCCACAATCCCCCTTCTGGGAATATACCCAGAGGAATGCTAATCACTTTATGAAAAAGATTCCTGCACATGCATGTTTATTGCAGCATTATCCACAATAGCAAAAACATGGAACCAACCATGCTGCCCATCGAAAGAGGACTGAATTAAAAAAATGTGACAGATATACACGAAGGAAGATTATGCAGCCATAAACAAGGACAAAATTTTGAACTTCGCAGCAACTTGGATGGATGTAGAGTCTATAATACTGAGTGATCTGTCGCAGAAACAATGAATTGAGTACCACATGTTCTCACTCATAAGCGGACCCCAAACACATATAATAATACTAAAGAAAGGGATTGGCAGTAGTGGGAAACTGCTGAGGGAGAGCGACACACAACATTACTAAGGGAATCTGATCTTAAATCAGGCAAAGTGGGGATCAAAGGGAAGCCCACATTTTACCTACACAATGACCATTTGTATACCTATCCCTGAATTGTACCCCACAAGTTAAACATTTTTTTTTTAAAGGGACATTTTCATTTTGCTTTACAGGCTACAGGCCATGGTTAGAAGTGATTCTGCGTGGGATACTCTGTTCACTTGACACATTCACAGGTATGAAAGCAGTTTTCTGAAGTGTTGCTTCAGAAAATGTGGTTACTGCTAATGGTGGAATTCCACTGGTTTAGAAAGTTTCCAGGAGGCCCTCAGTTTCCCAGTGTACTGAACTCCAGTACAGTTCAATTATAGATGCAACTTCCCAGCCTCACTTGCAGCTAACGAATTTGCCCATTTTTCCAGAAATACTAATATGAAAACCTAGTATCAAGCATAAGTAGATTTAACATAGACTTATTAAAGAAATTAATAGAAAACAAGGTAACTTTTACCACTCTCTAAAGTAATTACTGGTGAATGTAAACATTGCTATGATTTTTTTTTTCAAAAACAAACACTGATCCCCAAATACTTAGGTTGAATATGTGACCAAAAACATTGTTGGCTTGTATTGAGGAATAGTTCTAATAAGAGAGACATATAGAATCAGAGAATGAATGTCAGAAACTAATAAAAGCAATTATGTCAATATTTTTATTTCAACAAATCTTAATCCCTACAATGTAAAACAAAAAACCCACTAAGAAGTAACAAATCTGTTACTTAACGACCATAGGTAAACATATTTTTGGAATAAGTTCAAAGCTACAGTCAGTAAAATTAATAACAGAGTTTTTAAATGTTTATGATAAAAGAAGAATTTAAAATAGCAAAAGATTTAACTCAAGAAGCTGTAATTTAAAGAAAGGAACTTAGGACAACAACATTAGGTAGAGCAAATTAAATTATAAATTAATTGTCTATCATAAAAAAGAACTGATGCCTTGAAGTTTTATTAACTTACCATAAAAGTAAGTCACAACAAAGAAACAAACTTTACTTTTGAAAATTAGAACTTAAAAATTCTATATAAAATATTGTAACTGAAATGAAAAAATATTTGAAATGATGAATGCCCTTGATTGAATAGTATTCACATAAGGAATACAAGGATATGCCAACTTAAGAAATCTGAGGCCATCTGTAACTACATTAATTATCAAAAGAGAAAACATCTGTATGATTATCATAACAGCTGCTAAAAAGCAATTTGATCAAATTTAACAATCATTATGATTTTTTAAACAAGAGAAAAACTGATAATAGAACTGAACTTACTTATCTGGTAGAAAACTTGGACTTTATTGTTATGAATCTACTCATTCTTTGTGTATCTCTCTTCATTGGGGTATTTAATTTTGGGTGCACAGGTATTAATGTCGACAACTAGATGCTGCCTCAGACCCCCTGGAGTTGTAGATACACTTTATTAACTTCCTAAAATATAAACATTTCAAATTTCAAAACACATTTTTAGTGAGGGATTTTTGGTTAAGAGGTTTCAATCTTATAGTAATGGTGATTCCATAATTTTGTGTTACATCACAACATACACTAAAAAGAAAAAGGAGCCGGGCTCGGTGGCTCAGCCTGTAATCCCGCGCTTTGGGAGGCTGAGGTGAGTGGGTTGCCTGAGCCGGCGACTTCAAGATCCGCCTGGGCAACTTGGCGAGACTTCATCTCTACAATAAATCAAAAAAATTAGCCGGGCATGGTAGCGCGCACCTGTAGTTCCAGTTACTTGAAAGGCTGAGGTGGAAGGATTGCCGGAGCCCAGCAGATCGAGGCTACAGTGGCCCGGAGCGGCCACTGCACTCCAGTCTGGGTGACAGAGTGAGACTCCAACTCAAAAAGAAAAAAAAAAAAGGAAAGCAATTAATTTTCACCTATTTAACACACCTTTTTTTCTTTTTTGTTTCCATTTTTATTTTAGATTCATGGAGTACACATGCATGTTCATTACATGACATATTGTGTTGTGTTGGGGATTGGGTCTTAGATGGCCCATTCCCCAGATAGCAAACATTGTACTCTGTAGGTAATTTCTAAATCCTGATGCCCCATCTTATTTATGTCTCCACTGTCTATTATTTTCCTCTTTGTAACCATTTAGCGCCCACATATGAGTGAGAACACACAGCGTTTGGTTTTCCAAGTCAGTTCACTTGGGTTGATGATCTTCTGTTCCATCTATTTTGCTGCAAAGGCCATATTTCCCTCTTTTTTTTTTTTATAGCTGCCTAGTATTCCATAGTGTATATATAGCACATTTTCTTTATCCAGTCCATTGTTTGTGGGCATGTAGGTTGGTTCCATGATTTTGCTATTGTGAATAGTGCTGCAATGAACGTGCGAGTATAGGTATATTTTTAAATATATTGTTCTATTTTTCTTTGGGTAGATCCCTAGTAGTGGGATTGCTGGGTCAAATGATAATTCAATTTTTACTTCTTTGAGAAATTTCCAGACTGTTTTCCACAGAAGTTGAAGTAGTTTACAATCCCACCAAAAATTCATAAGCATTTTCTTTTCTCCACGCCATGCCAACATCTGTTGCTCTTTAAGTTTCTAATAATAGCCATTCTGGCTGGGTTGAGGTGATATCTCACTGTGGTTTTAATTTGCATTTCTCTAGTGATTACTGATGCTGAACATTTTTTCATGTGTTTGCTGGCTGCTTATACGCCTTCTTTTGAGAAGTGTCTATTCATGTCCTTTGCCGACTTTTTGATGGGCTTATTATTATTATTTTTCCATGTTGAGTTGTTTGAGCTACTTGTAGAATCTGGATATTAGTCTCTTGTTTGAGGTATAATTTGCAAATATTTTCTTCCACTCAGTAGGTTTTCTGTTCACTTTGTTTATTATTTAGTTTAAGAAATGGATATAATTAAGTCCTATTTGTCTATTTGAGTTTTTGTTGAAATTTCTTTTGTGGTCTTTACCTTAAATTATTTTCTTAGGCCAATGTCCAGAAGAGTGTTTCCTAGGTTTTGTCCTAGGATTTTTCTAGTTTCAACTGTTACATTTAAGGCTGTGATCCATTATGAGATAATTTTTGTATATGGTGAGAAATAAGGGTCCAATTTCGTTCTTCTGCAAATGGCTAACCAATTTTCCCATCTCCTTTTATTGATGAGTGTCATTCCCCATTGCTTACTTTTGTTGGCTTTGTTGAATACCAGTTGGTTGGAGAAATGTGGTTTTATTTCTGGGTTCTCTATGCTGTTCCATTGGTCAGTCTATTCTTGCACCAGCACCATGCTGTTTCAGTTACAAGCATCATCCAAAAAAGAATACACACCATGTCGAGTATTCAGCTAGACCATCTTGTGGTTCCCCCAATCACTATCTCTGCCCAATGCTAACCTAAGTTAATGTTACCAGTTTTGGTAATTTATAAATGAAATACCATGTGTAATGTATACTTTTGTTCAATATTAACTTGGTAAAAATCGTCATTTTTGTTGTGTGAAGCTATATTTAATTAATTACCTTTGCTGCTAAATGGCACAGCATTGTATGAATATAGCATATTAATTCATTTTGCTGTGATGGATGTTTGCTTAGTTGCCAGTTTGAGACTGATGGATTTAATTTTATTTTTCTTCTATATCTCTTCATTTTTCAAAATAAGTATGTTCTTATTTGGTAATAAATAAAAAGTTTTATCCTATAGTTTTTTCCCAGTGGCAGATATTTTGAGTAAAACAAGCATGGTGTTGGTCTTTCCCAAGAAATGCATGACACATTTAGTACCAGAAAAAGGGCTAATCTATGATCAATAGGCAGAAAAATTTAAATACATAAAGAAATGGATATAATTGACTAAAAAATGTTGCTAGGTATCTTGTTTGCTTTTAGCTGAGAAAACTAAAGGATCAGTTAATTTTATTGATGATTTGCTTTGATCATACGAACTGTTTTTATCTTTAATTATTTGACAAGTGCTGATTAAAATATTATTTCCCTTCTGTATGTCAAGGACAGTACTGCATATCTTATGTCTCTTTTCATTCTCAACTCTTCTCCTTTTCTATGATTATAGTTTAATCTATGAATATGACAACATTTATGACACAGCGCGTCCTGTTGGCACCATCTATGGTTCTTTTGTTTCTTCTAACATGACAGTAATCTTTGCTACAGATACCTCTGGAGGGAACCAAAGGTCTGAATCTCAGCTCCTAACAGGAAAGGCAGAGAGTAAAGAGGCCAAGTCGACGTTAGGAGAGAGGAAGGATGATTTGTTCCTTCTCTGGATTCCACATGTGTGTATGACTATCTGACAATAATATAGACAAATGATAGGCAGGTAGATATGTAGGTAGATAGATTGATGATAGATAGATAGATAGATAGATAGATAGATAGATAGATAGATAGATAGATGGATAGATAGATAGACAGGCAATAGACTGACTTTTCTAGTCCTTCAAATGTTTACAGATGGTACTTTCAGTTTCTTTTGAGGCCATTTCTTTGTATTTATAGTTGAATTAAGTGGAAAGTTTCATTTCTTTTGTAAAGTATTTCTGGTGACTAATTAAGAACTAACTAAGCAATAACTATAAGGACAAGATCATAAAATTAAATATTTAATAGGATATGGATTTTTGTTCTGTTTCATCTAAAATTATTAAGAAATATTTTATTTTTCCTGCTTATTAAGCAGTGTTTTTCCTTAGCATATGTACATTTTAGTCATTTTATGCAATTGTTGTATTGATCAAGTAATTTAATTCTATGTGTATAATTATACTCTATATTTACTAGTTTTGTGCCAAAACCAGTATGGCATATATAATGAATGCATTATGCCTATTCTGAAAGAAGCTACCATTTCAAATACTGTAGTGTTCTCACAAACTTAAGAAACATATATTGCTAGGAACTGCAAAATCTTAGAAAATAATTAAAACGCATAATCAGCAAACTAAACAAAATGTGATCTACCTATTCAGCCCACCCTTTAGTTATTACTAAAATGTTTCAAAACAGTAGAAAAGAAAAATTCATATACAAATGATTTATACTTAAATAAATATTTATGTAAAGTTTAGCCTGAGACAAAAAACAGTTATTTAGTATGATCAAAGCAAATGATCAATAAAATTAACTGATGTTGAAGTTTTTATAGATTTCTTCATCAGTCCAGTAGATCTAAGTGTTTGAGACTGATGAAAAATCCAGCCTTTCTCATATGAAAAATCCAAAGTGTCCTTTTGTCTTCTTGTGAGTTGAAGCATATTTATCAATTTGATGTTTTCCCTTTTTTCGTTGATAGAATATCGATTTTTATTTATGAAGTATAGATATTAAATTGTTAGCAGTTGTTTAAGATTTCAGAGAGAATGATGTTTCATATTCAAAACATGGAGGTAATGAGAGTCAGAGTTTCATCGAGCAAAACCAAGAATCTCTATCTTGACAAATATTCTTACTGGATTTTATTTTGCTTTTTAACTTAAAATATTCAACATCAGTTTAATAAGCCTGGCTTGCATTACATAGAAACAATATGATCCAAAGAATAATGAAACAAAATCATTAGACTTTTGTAATATTTGTCCTTTATGACCCAAAATGACATACTCATTTCAGTTCCAGATATAATCAATAAGAAACTTTCTCATGATGAGAATCTTCAAATAAAAAGATACATTTAACTGAAGAATTTTGGTTCTATAGTTTATTCTTCAGAAGCATTCAAGTTAGAGTTGAGGCAACTTTTTGGATGAATTCATCTCACAACCTATTTGTTTCAACAGAACTATGTAGGAAATATCCTACAAGTACTATCTTTATTACATTGCTTGGCTAGAGGAAGAAAAATAAAACAAATGACAAGTTGGTTTATCCATGATAGGTGTAGTAATAAAAAGAGAATAAGGAATAATCTTGCAGTGGCCTACACATGCTGAGCCAATCACAGGATTGATGTAATATCTACAATTATTACAATTGGTCTCATCATGAAAAATAAAGCAGTTGGACCAATAAGTGTTACACATCATTTATAGGAAGCTGACTTAAAGAGTTTGTAATCCAAAGGAAAGCAAGTCCTCTATTGTTTACATAATTAACTTGGGAGTGAAAAATCTAAGAACAGAAAGCTCTGTGTCTAATAATATCTGAAGATGCAATAAGATAATGATTTTCCAGTCTACAGTGTGGTTCTGTGGCATCTTTAATATTGGATGAAAAGCTGAGATTTTAATCACTTCTCTGGTTATATTTTGAAACAGACAAACAAAGATTTATACTAAAGATTGAACAGCTGATTTCAGGAATAATCACTAATTAATAGTCATTGCTATTTATAACTTTAGCAATAACACCCAAATCCTGAGCATTTTGCCCTGAAACCAAGGGTAAGAGGTTAAGTTGTTCCCAATTTTTGTTTCTGTGGGGGTTTTTTTGGTCAGTAAACTCAATATATAAAACGTGTGTGTATATAAAAGCTGATATTAACAAAAATTAGTTTAAGATAATTATGGTTAGAACATAAACTCTAGAACCACAATCCATGTATTCTAAAGCTTACTCTATCACTATCTTATTTTTTTTTATATTTTTATTTATTTATTTTTTTGAATTGGAGTCTCACTCTGTCGCCCAGACTGGAGTGCAGTGGCATGCTCCCGGTCACCGCAGCCTTGACCTGCTGGACTCCGGCAATCCTTCCACCTCAGTCTTCCAAATAGCCAGAACTACAGGCATGTGCTACCATGCCCAGCTAATTTTTTATTTATTGTAGAGATGAGGTCTCGCCAAGTTGCCCAGGCTGGTCTCCAACCCGCAGGCTCAGGCATTCCCCTCACCTTGGCCTCCCAAAGTGCTGGGATTACAGACTGAGCCACTGGGCCCGACCTCTATCACTATTTTAAATTGAAATAACAGAAATAGGGTTGTGGTAAGAATGAAAAGATTTAGTACTTTTAAGGTAGAATAGTATTTGTCATAGAGTAAGCACAGTATCAAATATAGAATAAATAACAAATACTGAGCTAAATTTTTCCCTGCCTCTTGTATTTTGGTTAAATCGATAGCATCTCAAACAAACAACAACAACAATGACAAAAAAAAAAAAACGTATAAGAACATAGAATTTTTGAATAATATGAACTGATCATCTTCATTCCTTTTTCTTTGTGATAGCATAAGCGTTTGAATACACATTTATCACAGATAAGGTTTTGTTCTGCTACAATATCAGTCTTTTCTGGGCAACATCGCTCTGTTTTATTCAAACATACCTTTTATGAAGTTACTACTGCAGACTTTGTGTCCAGCCTCTGCTGGATCAAGACTGAGCCTTCATACATTTTGGAAAGTAAAGTTTGACAAATTATATACAAATGCATACACATAGACAAATATATGTATATGCTTGAGAAAACTTTCTTTATCATGTATAAATAAAATTTAGAAACTGGATTGCTTTAGTACATGCTGCTTAGTTAGAATGACATGCTAGCCTTTGTGAGAATATCTGAAGATGCAATAAGATGATGATTTTTCAGTCTACAGAGTCTACTGCAGAGCACATCTTTAGTATTTGAATGAAAAGCTGAGATTTTAATCACTTCTCAGGTTATGTTTTGAAACAGACAAACAAACAAAGATGGATAATAAGCATTAAGCAGCTGGTTCCAGGAAGAATCACTAATTAATAGTCATTGTTATTCATAACCTTAGCAACAACACCCAAGTCCTGAGAGTTTATAACACCCCATCCCCTTCTGAGTTTTGCCCTGGAACCAAGGGTAAGAGGATACACTGTGCCCGTGGTTTTCTCTGTGTGCTGGAAAAATCATAATTGTGTTTAAGCAACCATACCTATGGTGAAGGAGAAAATTTCAAGAAGCCACTCAACCACCACCTTCTCCACCCTGACCACGTCCTGGGAGACATTCAGCTGTCCCCACCACAGGTTTCTGAAGACGCCTTTGAAGGTCAAATGTGCACAAGTGGAAAGGTGGCTTTGTTGGTTTCTTTATTTTTTATTTTTTCAATAGCTTTAGGGGTATGAATAGTTTTGGTCTGGGCTTTAAGTGTACCCACCACCCTCATCTGTGCACACTGTACCCAATAGGTGATTTTTCATCCCTCCACCTGTTTCCCCATCCTTGTCTGAGTCTCCAGTGTCCATTAAACCATTCTCTATGTCTTTGCAGATTCTTAGTTTAGCTCCCACTTATAAGTGAGAACATGCAGAGTCTGGTTTTCTGTTCCTGAGTCAGTTCACTTAAGATGATGTTCTTCAATTCCAGGTAGGATGGTTTTGAATCACATATCTAAACATGTTTTAAACTTCTACTTAGTTTAAACTTCTACTCCTAAATGTCCACCCTATGCCATCATTTAGCAACTACATGGAAAATCTGTAAATGCTTGTTGAAATAGTGCTTCCCAAACTCCCTGTGAATAAGGACCCTTTAAAAAAATTCCCAATTACAGATTGATATCTTTATAAAAGGAAAAAAAAGGAACAACTAGAAAAATGACTTTAAGAAAACAGAAGTCAGTCTCAAAAGACCACATATTGTATTTTTTCATTTGTTTGAAATGTTCAGATAAATAGAGACAGAAAGTGGGGCTAATGATTTGCTTGTGACTGGATGATGACAGGGCAGTGGCACTAATGGTACCAGGTTTCCCTCTAGAGATTAAAATGTTCCAAAATTAGATTAAGATGATGGTTCTGGAACCCGTAAATATGCTAAAAACCTGGAATTATACATGTTAAGTGGGTAAAATTTATGTTAATTTTATCTCAATAAAGTTGTTTTTGAGAAGGCATATGTGCAAATTACAAGACATTTTTATTATTGAAATCAAAAGATGAAAGATTGCACTTCAGTAAATATAATAGAACAAACATATGTAGGAAAAAACGGACTGATGGTAATTGTACAAGGTATTGGATTGAGCATTTGGGGAGTTATTGAACAAGATATTAAGTATGGATTATACTAATTTTATCTTTTAATTCATTCAACAAATTATTGAGTTAACTATGTGAAAGATTCTAGATCCTGAGGATATAATAGTGAATAAAATTTAAACATTCCCCATAGTGAAGAAGATATTAAATAATAATTTTATATGTAAATACTGTATATACTGGCATTGTGTAACAAGTATGTGAAAGAAAATCACAGGTAGTTAGGAAATATGATGTACAAGAAACCAGTTTAGGTGGTAGGGACAGTGTTGGTACAGGAGAAAGGCAATTGGAAACATTTATCAACCAGTAAAAGTTGGTCAGATAAGGAGAGAGTGTCAGTAGAAGCAATGGTGTGGGCAAGTGCTTGGAGACAGGAAAGGCAAGCCCTATCAAGCACTGAGGGAGTCCCACTGTGAGGCTGCAGTGAATGAGGGGGGCTGATATGGGGAAGGCTGGAGCTGTGAGAGGGAAGCAGGCTCTCAACTGTGTATGTCTCTATATGGATTTTGAGTGTATTCTGAGTGCAATTGCAGTAGTTGAAAAGTCCATTTTGATCCATTTTAGAGTTTAAAATATCATGGGAAAATACCTTGAGAATGGACTGGGAGAGGAAGTAAGAGGTTTAAAATGTTCCTACAAAGTTTGTTGATCCTCCCCACAAAAAAATTAAGAGTACCCTTCTTCTTAAAATGAATCTGTAGTGAAGCTGTGATCCTACAACTATCTCCATGGATCTGTGAACTTGGGTCACAGTTTATCACCTGGCTAATTATTAACCCACCCTATGCCATCATCTACTAAACATAAGGACATGTATATGTGTATGTATTACTCTCTATATTTCACAGCATTTTGAACACATTCTTTTTTCTTTCTTTCTTCACAAGTGATAGGAATCAACCAACTTAAATCTATTGAACGCTGTATTGAGGCCACTTATTGCTTTTTGACATAAGGAATGATTTGTACCTTAGTCTCAATTGTATTTCCACTAATAAAAACATTTTTAAAGGTTTTCATTCATTTTCATAAAATAAGAGCAAAATGTACTACAACTTTAAAGTAATTGCACAAACTTAGACTGCATTACAGGCACAGATACAAATGCTGCCAAAGATATCAACGCCAGCCGGGCTCGGTGGCTCAGCCTGTAATCCCGCGTCTTGGGAGGCTGAGGTGAGTGGATTACCTAAGCCCACGGGTTCGAGACCCGCCTGGGCAGGCAAAACCTCATCTCTACAATAAATCAAAAAAAAAATTAACCGGACGTGGTAGTGCGCGCCTGTAGTTCCGGCTACTCGGAAGGCTGAGGCGGAAGGATTGCTGGAGCCCAGCAGGTCGAGGCTGCGGTGGCCGGGAGCGGCCACTGCACTCCAGTCTGGGCGACAGGGTGAGACGCCAACTCAAAAAAAAAAAAAAAAAAAAAAAGATATCAACGCGAAGATGAAAAAGCTTGAATTATTTAAGGGAAATATAAAATATTATTACAGACTGTATAGAATATAAGTATATAAGTATAAATAATACACACACAAATGTGTACACAAATATAGAGAATACACTCAGTTTGAGATTGTCAATGTTTACAGAACATGTATAATAGAACAGCTAGCACAGATCAAGAATGCCTTGTTACCTCTCTACATTATGTGCATTTATCTGCTGTCTCCACCATACCCTTCCCAAGGTCATCTGTTTTCTTACATGGAGTTCTTTTCCTACTTTTTACACTGTTCTGTATACATATCTACTACTTTCAATTTCAAATTGTATCATGTCAGTTACTTTATGCCAGAATATAAAGCATAAATATCACTATAAATTGTGCTAATTCATTCTTTTTATTTTAGTTAGCATACTGAGGATTAAGGTTTAAAGCATGATGTAAATATATGCATGCATGCAAATTAGGTATTTCATTTTCATCTAACAGTGAAGAAAAATACAACAAAGCACAAGGATGTGATACTGAAAATAATAACCCCAAAGAGTGTTAAGTCAATCAGAATATCTGGGAAGGTAGTCATGTTTAATTATCTTGGATTATTATTAGAGGTATGTTGTCTATGAACTTTTCAAATAAATTAACAATATAACATTCCATTAAATTTAAGCAAAAATTTTTTGAGATGTTTTGGTCATTATCAGTTAATGTACAATGATTGATTTATTATTAGAATGATCTCGGATTGATAGATATTTTCAAGTAAATGGTGTGATTAATCTTGTCACTATAGCCAGGTGAGGCTTTTATATATAGCAGCTGTTCTCAAACTTTTTGGTTACAAGACTTCTTTAGATGCTAAAAAGTATTGAGGACTTCAAAAAGCTTGAATTATGTGTCTGGCTTATATTGATATTTGCCACATTAGAGATTAAAACTAAAAAGCATTCTTTTAATTACGTAAATGTAAAATTAGACTATGATATATTAATAAATATACTACTTTATTAAAAACAACTTATGTTTTCCAAAAGAGTGGTGAGAAGAGAGATATTTTTGCAAATATTTTTCATCGTCTGAATAAATAGAAAAGAGCCTGGGAATCTTGTCTACTTTTGCAGTCATTCCATAGTGAAATGTTGCTTTACTTGATATGTAAAAAGGCAATTCAGCCTCATGCACTATATAGCTGAGAAAGGGAGTGTTTTGGTAAGCTTTTCAGATAATTGCGGATACTATTCTTTGCTACTGCAAGTGATTTGTAATCTAAATTTAACAAGTGATTTGTAATCTAAAATCATGTCATTATGCTTTCTACACTCTGTTACATTAAATCACACTAATATTTCTGGCAATTTGAAAATATACTTTACCTAGGCACAATTATGGGACTGCATTCATTGGTCATTTGGAAAATATCAGTTTAGGGAGTTATGCAGATCCTCCAAAGTCTGATACCTTTCATTATACAATATCAAACAATGACATTTATTAGTTGATATGACCACTACACCATTCTCATCAGAAAAGGCTTAAAGAGTTGGGAGGCTTTCAAGAGCACATCAGTGGGTACAAGTTTCCAAAAATCTAATTTTCATTTGAAATCTCAGATGTCAACATTGGTGACAAATATTGTCCAGTTATTTTCCTTAAAATGACAGTGTTATTTCATTCATTTTTGATAAAAATGTCAGTCAAATACCTATTTCTGAATAATCATTTTTTGTCAATTGTTCTTCCAAGTAATATGGTGGTCTTTGTTTCTCTTGCTTTTCTTGCAAATGCACAGCAAAGAAGAGCCCAGTGATTATTGGTATAATTGGGTGCCACTGCTGTGGTGTCAGCATTTTTGATTCATTACTTTTCACCATAAGTGCAAGTGAACATTGTATAAAAGGTGAATAATGTATTATTATTATTATTATTATTATTATTATTAAACTAGTTCTAAACCCTTAGACTTCTTCAGGTTCTTAAAGACTTGGAGAGGCCTAGAGACCACACAGACAACAGCAGATACAGAGGGAAAAACATTATGCTGGCATTTAACAAGAAAAAGGAGAAATCTCAAAAGCACTTTGGCTAGGATGGGAACTATAAGTTTCACAGAGCAAGATCGGGTGACTAGGAAGGGTGGGTATGGGGGCCATGTCATTTTTGGTCAACAACTTCTAAACACTCAGGACACTGTGGGAAGGTTATTTGTGTAAGTCATCCATTATGAAATGGGCAAACACATTGAAAGAATCTCTCCCCAAAAAGTTACTAAAGCCAAACACAACCTTTCCCAACAATGCTTACTGGTACACTGATGCAAAAGGACTCCTAGAACACTTGCCTAGCAGGGGAAGCCTGTACTCCAAGGGGTTCATCCTTCAAAAGACAAAATTCCTAGTTTTGGGGGGACCCCCTCCCCTCGTATGAGATAAATCTGGATTTAGCAATAGAGAGCCTTAGACTTTAATATTATGTGAATTCACTTAAAAGTAGAGTTTATCCCCACCCCAAAGAGTTAGCTGTGTCTAAGGGTTTGTGTTGTGTTAGCAGTTGTCCTTATCAGGGAGAAAGAAAAACAATGACCTGTTTTCCAACCGTCATGGCATACACACTCTCTAGTTCTGTATTCCTGTATACAAACAGTGAAGTACGCCTGGAGTGTTTCAGTTAACAGCCAGTTTTGTCTGTTAATCTGAAGTTGACAGTATAGTAGCTTCTTTTTCTAACAAAATAAAGTACAAGTATAAAAATAAATAATTAAGCTGCTAAAATAAAGGCAGATAATGCTTCTATTTTTGAATTTTAATTTGACTTTCAAAATCAATAATATATTCACATAATTTAAATTTCAAGAGACATATAAGCATATTCAGTAAAAATTGCTCATCCAAGCTTGTCTCCCAACCACATATTTCATCTAAGAAGCAAGCAGTATTGTAATGGATTAGAAAAATGAAATTTTTGACATTTTTCCTGTTGGAATTTTTAAATGTCATATATATAAAAAGATAGAGAGATTTTACTAATCTTCAAAAATGTAGGTAGCATATCTTTTGCATATTGAGCAAAATATCATCTTCCAATATAGTGGATGTTTAAAAATATTGCTTTTTGGTGATATTTGTAAAAGAAAAGTTTAATTGAGATGCTTCATATGAACATATTTGGAAATTATAAGTTCAAATTGCTGAAGCAGTGGAGTGTCAATTAGAACTATCTTATTCTGTCTTTTAGTTATGAGTTATTAAAATAGCAAATGTATCCTTTTAACTTTGTGATATTTTATTTTAGAAAATTGTGGGAACAGCCATATCACATACAGCTCTGTAATATACTTTTTGAGTATTACATTTTCTTTTTTCAGCATCCTTGGTTCTACAAATTTTACAGTGCCAAGAAATAGTGTTTCAAACTTTGCAAAAAGTTTGAAGATCAAAAATCTAATTGTAATCTAAAATCTAATTCTATCCTGAAGAAATAAATTATTACTAGTGAATAGATACTTGATACTGCCTAACCCATTTGCTATAGAAGCAAATGCATTGAAAAAGATCTAAAGGCTTTTTTTTTTTAATTTCATGAACAAATTACTTTGCATCACACTGCAAGAGAAATGAGCATGCTCAGAGTCTTCCTAACTCTGATTTATTTCTTTGGGGGATAAATTGCGCACATATATAGGTTTTGAATCACTTTTTCAAGTTGAATAACAATTTAAAAACCAATAAATAAATTATTGGTTTCATTTTATTTATTTTGAGAAACAGAACATTTTCACTGTTCTTTTTTAGATGCAGCAAGTCAACTGAAAGTAAAAGCAAGGGAAAGATTTGAACTTCCCCTCTTAGCAAACGAGAATTGTTTCATTGGCAGTACAATAATTAGAACTAGAAGAAAACTTTTTCAGCACAACTTTATTTTAGAATACCTAAAATTCATTTGTTTAAGTTTATTAAAACTCCTGCCAAAAAAAAAAAAACCCAGAAAAAGTAATACTAAATATTAGGCATGTGACATGATTTTGACTTTTTCCGTGTAATTTACTTTTAGGTTTAATTTTTTAAAGTGGGGGAACATTTTAAAATTATTACTGATTAAAAATAATTTTTAAAAGATATATACATTGGAATAAGATCCAACTGTTTGATTTTACATTTTAGATTGATATAAAAAACTCAACTTAATTACATTCTGCAAAATTTTGTGGATTTTATTCTAAAGTCCTTTGCTTCCTTCTTTATAAAAAAGGGAAGCATGGCACTCCCCAAGCTATGGCTGCCTGTACATGAGACAATCCAGCCTTTAGTTCTGCTCCTCCCATCTTGCTATTATCCACCTAACAGGACTTCCTGAAAGAGGGAAAAATAAGCTTAATTATGCTCTGTGCATGTTTTCTGGGGAGAAACAAAAAACAAACAAAAGAAAAATCAGCCATATGATGAGAAAATGCAGATTTACTCAGTGAATATTGCTACTGAAGCTCTGTGGCTTCTATATTGAGCTGGTATTTCAAACAAAATTGTTTCCTTTTTTCAAGGCAAAGCTTTGAAAAACTTAAAAATTATTGTGGCAAAATTCTTGTCTCGTGTGGCCATAAGACCATAACTATTTATGTGGGAAAGCAAATGTTCTTGAAATATAACCTGCCTTTTTTCTGTAACTAGAGGGAAGGTTTAAAACTAATTTTTGAGTCTACTTTCTTCTTCAAGTTTTTCTTTAAAACTGAAATACATTTTGTATACAAAGACACAAGAGTCAGAAGATAATTGACCCTATTTCTATATGTCAATATGTTTATTTAAACATATTATTTCATTTGCTTGCCTGTTAATACCAATAGCAATAGCATTAAACTATTGGATTAAAGTTGTATCTGCAATTGTATTCTTTTCCAATACATCAATTCTCACAAGTACACCATTCCCATATATGTAATTTTAATTCAAGTTAATGATATATTTGATATTAAGCAATTATATTCTGTTCCTAAAAATGTTTCAAGTTTTAGCTTATTGGTTGGGTTTAGCAATTTAAAAAATTAAATTTAAATTTACAATTGTCTTTTTCAACAAGTTTTCTCACTGCTCAAGTTCACAGACCCAGGAGTGTTTTGGCTGCTCTGAATTAAATATCATCATTTTAATAGTAGTTCTGATAGGAATATATCAACGTCCCAATTCAAAGTAAATGAAAATGGAAGAGTTTGTAAAGTTAAAAAGAAAATATCACTGTCATTCAGCTGTTCATTGTATGGGCTGCCTTAGCATTCGTGTAAGAATCTTGAGTTGAAGCATAATTATCTTCATGTCCTTGAGGCTGAGAACTTTGATGTAATGACAACCAGAGTGCCACTCGAAGCCCGGGTATCTATTTGAATTTCTGAAAATAGTCCATCAGCTCACACACTAGTCCAGTTTTAGCATTCATTCTCTCTCTCTTCCTCTTGCTTCCATATGCACACATATACATATATAATTTCTTGTCTGCATATACACACATATACATATATAGTTTCAAACAAAATACATAATATTTTAAACACAAATATTTCCAACTATACATGTATGTATGTATGTACGTTGTGTGTGTGTGCGTGTGTGTGTGTGTGTGTGTGTGTGTATGAGAGAGAAAAAGAGATTCAGAAGAAAAGGAAAAGATGTCAGATGGTGAATAGCCACAAGAAGCCTAGAAACAACCATTGACATCATAAGTGTACTTTTGTGGTGTTGTGAACATAAGATTGCAGTGTTATCCTTCTTAAGAGTAAGGATACATGTTTGTTGTTTCTGCCACAGAAACTGTTACTATAAGAACAATTATAAGAGTCTGTTTTCTTTTTTCATTTGAAATCTTATTCTTCCCATCTGTGTTCTGTATTTCATAAATGCAAGCAATAACAGCAAAAACTAAGAAAGTCATTGCTTTATATAGGTAGATAATAACAGTCACCACTATTACTATAACCCTGCCACCCCGGCCACCACCAAGATCATCTAACAATACATCAGGCACTGTGTTAGGTAATCTCAATATGTGATAGCATTTTATCATCACAACAGACCAAAAGGTAGACATTGCCTCCAGTTTATAAATGGGAAAACTGTTGTATTGGTTGGAGCATCTGTCGGTCCCTATTGAATATACAGGTTATTTACAGTGGTGGGCAGGGTTTGAGGAACTACCAAGGGATGGGGAAACACGCAGGCAGAAACAATGGAAACCATCAGATCTCATACCTAAAAGAGCAAAGGAGGGGAATGGTATTATGTGGCCCTGTGAGCCTGAGAAAGGGAGAGTCCCACACAGATAAGGAGTTGCAGCTGAGAGGAACATAGCTCCTGCCAGGATGATGTGAGGCTGGACAGAAGCCAGGAGAGCAAATACTCAGCATCTTGCTTCCTTCGTTCTCTAGGCTTCATCTTGCTTCCCGTTGTCTGTACCCAAGTAGAAGCTGGAGAGCAAGGTCACCTGGAATTGCAACCCTACAGCTCAGGTTGCAGAATCACAGGGAAGGGTGGGACTGGGACAGAACAAGGAATAATTAACAGAGGTGGTTGCTGTACCTGGAATCAAGTAGCCAAACTGGAATACCGGTTTCTCCAAAAGCTACACTCTTAACCTCACAATACATTTAAGGGCTCATTGGGGTAGATATTTAGATTAGACAGTGATCTAAGAAGAAATTAGAGACAGTGAGAGAAGAGGAAACCAGAAGCAAATGTTCCTTCTGCTTTTCCTTTCAAGAAGTGAGGGGCATGTATGATGTTTAAAACTCTTTCCTCTTAACAAGCTACAATGAAGACGATGATGATGGTGATGGTGATGACAATGATTAGAACAATAGCTCTTGGCACTTAGAATTTTGTAAATAGAACCACTATATCATGCCTCATGCAGATTAAATTTAAATTTCTTAAATTAAAAAGAAAACATCTTGGCTGCATGTGCCTTACAGAAGGAACTGTTGGTTCATACGTGCTGGATACAGTAGCTGATGCCCTATGGCTCCCTGGGGTTCATGAGGAAGCATGTGATGGGGAAGCCGTGTGAACTACCCACTATGTTTGGCAGCTACATGCTTAGTTTTCACACGCAAATGTTGAGTGTTTTCCTAACACTGGATTTCTTTATTTTTAGTTATACATATCTGCATATTCCTATTCTACATTTCACTATTTCTGCAACCATACAAATAGTACCCTGGAATGCTGACTTGTTCTTCATGTGTAATATTAAAAAATCTATTTCTGAATTTACTGTTTCTGGGGGAATATGTTCTTATAAAGTAAGCAAATTTATTCATTCATTTTGTATGAATTGACCATCCACCATGGGCCCTACCTTTTTGTAGACAGTAGGAATCTAGCAGCAAATGAATCATTCAAAAAATTCCTGATCTCATTCTAATGGACAGACAGACAATAATAAATAAAATATATTGCATATTATATGATAAGTGCTAAGAGATGAGACCAAACAGACCAAAAGAGGAAGGAGAGATTAAAAGTGTCCAAGGGTGATGTATTTTAGTATTAGGAGAGGAGGAACAGTAAATAAATGAGTACAGTAAATCCCCTACATATGAACCTTCAAGTTATGAACACTATTAATGCACACATGTTTTTATGCATTACTTGACTCCACCAGGTGTCAGTATAGCCTGTTAATTACATTCAGTACTATATAGCCCATAGTGTCAGTTAGGTACCAAGGCTAATTTTGTTGGCCTACAGCACATGAACTTAGAAACATGCTCTTGGAAACAAACTTGCTCATATGTTGAGAACTCCTGCATTAATAACCAAGAGATTATGTTCAGTACTTTCTATGCATTATCTAATTTAAAAAATCACCCCTTTTAATGTGTCTTTAATATATCTGAAACTTAAATTTGAAGGCAGTATGAATATAAAGCCATATCCTCATCCTGAACAATTCTTCTTCCTTTTTTTAAGATTAATTTCTTTTGGAATATTATTTCATGTCACTATGGTATTTGAGATGTGTGTATTGTAGGGAAAAAATCAACAGAAATAATAAGTTATCAGAGTTAGGCTAACACTTTATTTCTTTTTAAAATTAGAGCAATGCTATAAACAACCAGTATTTTATTTAGAGTATCTTGTTTTTTAGGTTTAAAGTTTAAAGATTATAACTTAGAAATTGCTTTTTTATCATAATTCTTCTTATTTTCTTTTTTGAGCACAATTATAATTCTTGAATATAGCAGAGGCAAAAGGACAAATATGCAGTTATGAAATAAAACTTAAAAAAATAACTTCATTTAAAATTTATAATGAATGATTTTAGGTTATTAAAATAATAAAGATTGAGAATATTCCACTTTCCACAATTTATTGAGAAACCTAGATCACACGTGTAAAAATATCTAACTGCTTTTTAATAAATTATTTCTAGAGTTATTTTAAAACCAATGTCTATATTAGATCTTAAACTAGAGTGATTTTTAAAGAATGAGCCTTTGGATTAATACACTATATTTTTAAGAGATAAATAATAGAAAGCACCAAAACAATATTGGGCAGCTATAGTGTAATGGTTAAAAACAAATGTTTAGCTGGGCTCGGTGGCTCAGCCTGTAATCCTGCGCTTTGGGAGGCTGAGGTGAGTGGATTGCCTGAGCCTGCGGGTTTGAGACCCGCCTGGGCAACTTGGCGAGTCCTCATCTCTACAATAAATCAAAAAATTAGCCAGGCGTGGTAGCGCATGCTTGTAGTTCCAGCTACTTGGAAGGCTGAGGTGGAAGGATCTCTGGAGCTCAGCAGGTTGAGGCTGCGGTGGCCGGGAGAGTGCCACTGCACTCCAGTCTGGGCAACAGAGACTCCAACTCAAACAAACAAACAAACAAACAAAAAACACACAAATGTTTAATTTATAACGGGATCTGTGTGTAAGTCTGACCTTTGATACTCAACAGCTCAATGACACTGAGTAAGCAAAGTAATTTTTCCAAGTTTATTTTATCTTCATAAAATGAGGATAAGAGTACCTGACCAAAATGTTGCTATTTGGATTAAATGAGACAAGGCGTGTGAATTATTAAACACAAGTTTTGACTTGTAGTAAGTGCCTAATGATGTTAGTTCTCATTGTAATGATTCAGATGGGTGATGAATGCAACATTTTGCTAATACATTTCACAATATTCCCAGAAAAAAAAGCTCATGGTTTTGAAGTCAGTCTTTTCAGCACAAATATAAACTCTGTGTCAAACACATTTGAAGTGATTGACAGAAAGCAGACCAGTGAGAAATGTAATTCTCAGAGGATTTATAAAAAATTGCAGAGATTTATATTATAAATAATTTCAGCTCCTTGTCTCTGGGAGAAGAAACATACATTTCCTTGGAAAGCAAGCACTTATTTCTAAACCAATGCTTAAAAAGGAATCACATCCAAATAAAAATGCCAAGAGCAATGGTTACGCATAATTAAGTTTCAAGAATGCTAGAATTAAATGATTCATCTGGGCATAATATAATCTCTATGCCTCACATGGTACACTTAAATTTAATGATAGCCAGCTAAATAGTGCACATAGCAAAAGAGAATCAGCACCTGAGATCAAAGGTATTGCTGAATGGGTATCACCTGGCATAAGGATAAGGACAGGACCCAAGAGGACATCCATGCAGAGTCAGCAAGTGGGTGGAGTAACAGTACTGCAGCATCAGGCTGTGTGTCCACGGGAGAACTGAGCAGGGGACAAGGTGGACAGGAGGAGACACTGGATCCGGGTCATCAGGTGGGTGTCTCTGGTACTGCCTCAGATTGGCAGACAGTCCACTGGCAGGTAGTCCCTAGGTCTGGAGTCATAATGATGACAGGTAGAATCAAAGAATGCAGTGGATAGCACTTTCCTACTTTAAAGGAATAATGTTGAGAAAGCAATGAGTTTCAAAAAAAATTGCTTTTTCTCTGTACGTTTTGGTGTAAGATGATACCCTCAGCTAAACTGCATTTATTCCTTTGTCTTTTATCATGTCTCAACTATTCCAGATGCATGAAAACTGATTTCTACAAGAGGGCAACTGAAAACAGTTCTATATCCACGTGTAAAAATACATTTGAGATATTAAAGTTATTTAATGGGCCTGAAGAAAATAGGACCATGTTCAGTTTTAAACATTCCTGGATTAAAAGATTAATCAGTAAATATTGCCTACTCTTCTCAGCCTGATGTGGCTGTGCAGTGGAAGTCATGGTCACTGTTCTAAGGGAACTTTCTGTCTCAGGACTATAGTGAATGTGCAGAAGTTCTGGGCCAAACCTCAGACGCCAGGCAGACTTGACTTTAACCACAATCTCCACCATCTTTTAACTTTGGAATATGGAACCCATTACTTTACCTCTCTGAAACTCACTTTTTCAGTGAGATCTCTTTCATTAAATGTGATACTGTACTTAAAATCTTAACCAATAGTCTAATCACAATGAGTAAACAATATTTTTTTTTACTTGGTCAAAAAACAATACAAGTGAGAATTAAAGTAAGTGTAAAATTGTATGGTACACACTTTAAGTATTCAGAGAAAAAGTAATAAATGGATAAAACGCCTGCAGGGCCTGTGATGCTCATCCACTGTGGTCTAATGTGTTGAGAATACAACCTAGAGGATGTGGGCAGTTTCACTCCTGCTAACATCTGTAGAGTTGTCTCTTGTTTGGTTAGTTCTGATTCTTGAGTTTTCACAATGGGCTGACAAACTTGAGATGAGAATCAAGCATGGTTTCTTGTATGAATCTCCTGAGGGGGAAGGGAGACAATAACAATGCTTACACTTAAGTGTGCCTTAATGCCAGACCCTGTTCAAAGGGCCTTGAATACATCAGCTTACAATTATCCACATAGCATGTATGAGGAAACTGAGGCACCAGAGGTTATGCAGACAGTATTCAGTAGAACAAAGACTGAAACTCCTAAGGTCTCATTTGTGTTCTTGCTGCCATGAAAGAGCTATAATGGAATTGAGACTAAACCTTGAAAAGGGAGTAAAATGGACACAGCCAGAGGTGAAAAAGGACAGTTAAAGGAGACATAAGGATGAGAACAAATGTTAATTAGAAGAGAGGTGATTTTCTGGTTAAACCTTATCAGAGTTCCCTGCTGGCTGTACCCTAAAGCCCACATTGATTAGGGCGGCTTTTGTTATGTCATTTATAATCTTACTCCACTTTTAATTTGACTCATATTTGGTGCTTATTATATTATTTTGATGTTTCTTCTTTAGTTTTTTTTCTTACTTGGTTTGGTTTGATGAAATTAAAATAGCAATTTGCAAATTTGTAATTTCTGCTACAGTTTTCAGTTCCACTGGTATTGAAGTGCACATTCTTAACAGCTTAATGTGAATACATACCTCTCTTCTAAATACATAACAGAGAGAGAAAAATTTCCAGTTATTAAACTTTACCAGCCTACCACTGGCCTCTTCTCTCACCAGCCACCTCAAAAATTATAAAAATTGTAGAATGTTTTATTTCTTTTTTTATTTCCTGTACTCTCCAGCAGAACTTTGGAAAACTTTTACACTTGTCCACACACATCCCTTCTATGTCATTTTTTAGGATATGTTGACATAACACATATTGCAATTTCTTATGATTCTCCTTTTATCCTTTTGGGTTTAAGTCAATCCCCAAAATCAACCCATCCTTTTAAATGATACTTCTTTCCTCTCAGATAAAGTTCTCAGTGGGCCAAGTTCTATGCCTTGAGATATGTTAAAGTTGAGGGTTGGCTCTTTCCATTTGGGTCCCAGAAAAGCTTGGGTCACTAAAAATGTCTTCTAAGCACCAGTTCTTGCACTTCCAAGGAAAGTTAGTTTGTAGTTGGACTGAAGTTGAAGAAAGAGGCAAAGACACTGATTCAGTTCATCAGTTCAACATCTCCCCACCTGTAGTCCTATCACCCACGTGTATTCAGTCACATCCCATTCTCCTCTATCCGTTTTAAGTCCTTGCTCATGTTGAAGATAGTGTCTGCTGAGCAGTGACCCTTTCTCATGACCTCACGTATCCTGAGAAGTATATGCTACCCACAAAAAAGGCTCTCACAAATACCCAGGCATCTACTGTGCTACTGTTTATATCTCACTCTCCTTACATTTCTGATATTTCCAAGCTGGCGCTTTGGTTCCTACTCTTTCATTCATCCTTTGGCATATTGGTCTTGACCTTGTATCCAGGCTTTATTAAACTTTCACATCCCTTCCAGGATTTGAGTTCTATTTGCTTTGGTTCCTGACCAGGCTAGCTACCTTCTTTCTCAGCTCTACTAACTTCTGCCCACAGACCTCTGAAGTGAGGATGTAAAAGATGCATTCAGAAGTGCTATGTACAAGAAATTTGAGATGTTTTGGGCTACAGCTGAAATCTGGAGAAAGTCTCTCACATAAGAATTCTATTGTAAATGTTCAGATTGTCCTGTAATAAACATGACTAATATCCTACAGACCTTTTAATTAAGTTTCAATAATTTGTGTGCCACATATTGAGGACCTCCATGTTGCAACATTGCAATTAATGTGGAAAGGGCTCTATAATGATTAAATCAAGGCAGTGAAATGATAAATGATTCTTCATCAGTGATAAGAATTAGGCTCTAGCGCTAGAAAGACAAACACCTGAAGAATCTAACTGGCAAGCTTAGCAATTTTTTTTTTTCACAAGTGACTGCATTTCCCCAATGTCCCTAGGTCTCTTGTTTGATGAGCATTCTATAATTACATGAAGAAATCCTCTCAGATTGTCACAGATCAAAAAACATCAGTTTGGTACAGAAGAGCAAAAACTCCGATTAGGTGCAAATTTAGTATGCGGGAAAGTTATTGTTCACTTTAGGGCAAAGGTAAAATAAATTTAAAGAATCTGAAATAATACACTTGGAAATTTAAAAATTAGCTCTTAGTAATTATTGTAGGTTATTTATTTTAGACTCTCTTTACTTGTGGAGGGACAGAGGTTAAAGATGCTCCTAATTAGTGTGAGACTTCTGATTCAGCTTGTAATATAACTGTACTGTCTGCGTGGAAAATACATTTACATCTTTTACTAAAATGCTGCATATTTAACTAGCTTCTTCACTAGACAAATAACTACTGCAAAAGCGTCACAGCTGAATCTCCAAAGGCTTCACAACCTCTCGTTTTCCTTGTGGCTCTGATTACAAATCTTCTGCCTATTAAAATGTGGCATCAAAACAAACAAAAAACCAGAGGGACTAAATCAACAAATGACTGGTCAATCACCAAACCTTTATGGTTTAGTGTAAGTTTGAGAAGAAACATTAAAACGTATTTTATCATTCACACAAGAGGCATTACAGCATGATGATTATGAGTTCAAGATTTGGAGGCAAATTACTAAATTTTGGCTCTGTCATTTACCAGTTGTGTGCCTTAAAACGAATTCTATTCTATGCCTCAGTTTCCTCATCTTTAAGACATGTAAAACTACTGAACATGCCTCAGGGTATTGTCATAGGGATTAAGTTTAAATTTGCAGAAACTGCAATGTGATGTCTCCAGCTTTTTTTTTTT
>CAUYQG010022123.1:0-13077 GCA_963574415.1 Tarsius wallacei
GAACAATATGTTGTTTTCTGTAACTGGCTTCCTTTGCTTAGCATGATGTTTGCAGGATCAGCTGGGTTCTTCTCATATTAGCTTTTTTTTTTTTTTTTTTTTTAAAAACAACAGTTCATTGTATGGATATATC
Source organism: Tarsius wallacei (assembly GCA_963574415.1). NCBI lineage: Eukaryota > Metazoa > Chordata > Mammalia > Primates > Tarsiidae > Tarsius > Tarsius wallacei. The sequence goes on from CAUYQG010022123.1 coordinate 134, forward strand.
ATATAAAATTTTTAAATGCAAAAGTTAATGTAAAATTTAATAAATTAAAAATAAAGGATATTATAAATAAAAAAGAAAACAAAGAGAAAGGAGAATAAGGAAAACAGTCAGGCAAGCAAATGAGCAGATAGTCAAAAACACAAATAAGCAAAAATAAACAACAAAAATAATTGAAGATACATTCACCTTCAAATATACCCATATGCAAAAAAAAAAAAAAAGGGCAAGAAAAGGGGCAAATCAAATCAGAAGACACACACAGAAAGATATGTATGGAGACAGTGAGCAAAAAACAAAATGAGTTCTCTGTTGTGGTCATTTCTGGAACTTCAGATTCCTTTCCTTTTTTTTTTTTTTTTTAATTGGCATGTCTCAAGCACTGAGCACAGTAGCGAGTGAGATGTGGTCTGTAGACCCTCCTCTCTGCTCTCATGTGGGTCAAATGACCCATGGGCTGCTGGCTGGGGAGGGGGGTGTTGAATCATATCAGGACTCACTCCAACTTGCCTGTCACTGAGTTTCTCACTCTGATTCCAGGCATCTGTGTTTGGTTCAATGTGGGGGTGGGACATCTGTCTCTCCAGTATCATGCACTTGGAGTATTCTCTCAGGACCAACTATGGTTGATCCCAGAGTAGTGTGGAGATCGCCCCTCGGTCTCAGAATGCAGACTGCTCAGTATTGGGTAAGTTAAAACAGGTCTCTGCCTGGATTCTGGGTCAGGAAAAAAGGTATCAACTTATGTCTTCTCTGCAGGCCAGGCTCAGGTCCAGATTTCTTCCCCTCGCTTTCTTCATGATCCCTACTTCCAGTGCCAAGCCTGTTGTCACAGGTAATGGTGTGTGTCAGGTGCCAGGTGCCAAGAGGTGGATAATCTCTGCTGTCTTTTTTCAAGGGATACCCCAAGAATGGTGGATGTTCCTGCGCACAAGGGGTACCAAATTCAGAGCAGTGGTAAATTGCAGTCACTTCTGCAGGGGAGCCCCGGGTGCTTGATTTTGTATCTCTTCTCAGTCAGACATACACTCACCCACTTGCACATGTGCACACATGCACACACACACATATACACATGCAGATTCATTTTTATGCACACTCACCCATGCATAGAGTCATACAGTCCAACTGGTTTAGTCACCATCTTGCCCTCCCTCTATATAAACACTTTCTAATCAATAATAAAAAGACAAAACTAACTTAGTGAAAAAGAAAAATATTATCCAGCTTAAAAATATACAGATATCCAAATAAATATTTCTCAAAAGAAGATATATATCTCTAAGAAAATTCAATATTATTAGTCTTTAGAGAAATGTAAAGCAAAACTATGATAAGATGTCACCTCATATTCAATAAGATGATTATTATATATATGTATATGCATATATATATTTTAAGACACATGTCTTAGTCTGTTACAGTATACTGGAGAATTTATAAAGAACAGAAATTTATTTCTCACAATCTGGAGACTGGAAAGACCAACGTAATGTTATTTGGTTTGGGGAGGGCCTTCTTGCTGTGTCCTCACTTGGCTGAAGGCAGAGGGGCAAATTGGCTGCAAGATGTCTCTTAAAATGACCTTCATCTTATAAACAAGGAGAGTGCAGCCCTCATGGCCTAATCACCTCTTTAAAGTCCACCCCTTAATACTATTACATTGATAACACCTGAATTTTGCAGGAAATTAAGTTTCATCATGAATTTTTGCAGGGGACAAAAACATTCAAAGCACAGCAAAAGGAAATTACAATTGTTGGTGAAGATGTGGGGAAATTGAATGCCCTGCACATTGTTGGTGAGAATGTAAAATGGTACAGTTGCTTCAGAAAACAGTCTGACTGTAACTCAAAAAGTTAAACATACAGTTACCATATGACCCAGCAATTCTACTCCTAGGTTTATGACTTAGACGGCCTTAAATTTCTATTCGGCTTGATGAAACCTTAGCTAGACTTTTTTCTGAGTGTAGGTCACTGACCTCCCTTTTCTTAGAGCATTTGCTTTAGAAAACTTGCAATTTTTTTCTTCCTTCTTGAGATATAACTTATTTTCCTAGCCTCTCATCAGTTTTAGAATCCAGAAATGTCTTTCTCAGGGACTTAGGATCCATCCCTCTGAAATATAATCACTGAAGGAATTAGCTCACCTGCCTGGCAGGGTAACAGCCTAACTTCAATGAAGAACAATTAGCAAAAACAGATGGCCTAATCACATTGACAACCTCTGTTCAAATGTCCGACAGTACTTTTCCACCAGTTCATTCCAGCATTTAAAAGCCCACCCGCTCTCTTGTTGGTCTCTATTGCTTTGCAGAAGCTCATCAGTTTGATAAGCTCCCACTTGTCTATCTTATTTCTTATGGTATGGGCACTTAGGGTTCTGATCAGGAATTGATTGCCAGTTTCAATTTCCATAAGAGTGTCTCCTGCATTTTCTAAGATTCTTATAGTGAGAAACCATCAAGAGAGCAGGGAGACAGCACAAAGAATGTGAAAAGATATTTGCCAACTGTATATCTGACAAAGTCCTAACATCTAGGATCTACAAGGAACTCAAATACGCCGAAAGGAAAAAAAAAAAAACAGCCCCATTAAAAAGTGGGCAAAAGATATGAATGAACACTTCTCAAAAGAACATATATGGGCAGCCAATAGACACATGAAAAAGTACTCAGCCTCACTCATCATCAGAGAAATGCAAATCAAAACCACACTGAGATACGACTTAACGCCAGTAAGAATGGCCATCATTAATAAAACAAACAGATACTGGTGAGGATGCAAAGAAAAAGGAATGCTTAACACTGCTGGTGGGAGTGCAAACTAGTGCAAACTCTTTGGAAGACAGTATGGCTACTTCTGAAAGAACTAGAAATTGACCTTCCATATGACCCAGTGATTCCCCTATTGGGAATATACCCAGAGGAAATCAAATCAGTCTACAAAAAAATATACCTGCACACACATATTTATTGCAGCTCTATTCACAATAGCAAAAACATGGAACCAACCATGCTGCCCATTGATGCTGGACTGGATAAAAAAAATGTGGTACATATACTCAATGGAATATTATACAGCCATAAAGAAGAACAAACAAGCCGGGCTCAGTGGCTCAGCCTGTAATCCCGCACCTTGGGAGGCTGAGGTGAGTGGATTGCCTAAGCCCGTGGGTTCAAGACCCGCCTGGGCAACTTGGCGAGACCTCATCTCTACAATAAATAAAAAAAATAGCCAGGTGTGGTAGTGCGCGCCTGTAGTTCCAGCTACTTGGAAGGCTGAGATGGAAGGATCGCCGGAATCCAGCAGGTCGAGGCTGCGGTGGCCGGGAGTGGCCACTGCACTCCAGTCTGGGGGACAGAGTGAGACTCCAACTCAAAAAAAAAAAAAAAAAGAAGAACAAACAAATGGACTTTGCAGAAATTTGGATGGATTTAGAGTTGATCATACTCAGTGATCTATCAGAAACAAAGAACAGAGTACCATATGTTCTCACTCATAAGTGGACCTTGAACAATTATAATACTATAAGAAAGGAATTGGCAGTTGAGGGAAACTGCTAGGGGAGGTAGGGGCACACCTCATCAACAAGGGTACCTGCATAATCAACGTTTGTATACCTAACCCTGAATTATACCCCACATCTTTATAATAAAAAAAGAGAAAAAAAAATCCACCTATCCTTTGTGCCAGAAGAATTGAGTTCAATTTTGTCTACCTTTAACAAATGTCTTGAATAAGGTTTTCCTTGCCTGTTTAACTCCATCATGTGGATTTTTTCTTTAGCATATGTCCAAAGAAAAATGAAAGACACGTCTACACAAAAGCTTGTGCATGAATGTTCACAGCAGTTTTAATTATAATAGCCTGAAAGTTGAAATGATTAAAATTTCCATTAACTGATGCATGGACAAATGTAATATGATATATCCATACAATGAACTGTTGTTTGTCAAAAAAAAAAAAAAAAAGCTAATATGAGAAGAACCCAGCTGATCCTGCAAACATCATGCTAAGCAAAGGAAGCCAGTTACAGAAAACAACATATTGTTCTATTCCATTTACATAACGTGTCGAGAATAAAGAGATTGTCCAACATAGAGAAGTAAGGTAAATTGTTTGTTGCTTGTGGTTAGGGAGCTGAGGGGCAATGAGAAAGTGATGGGAACAACATTTTTTTAAGGGAGACAGAAGTATTCTAAAATTAGATTATGGCATTGATTGCACAGCACTGGTAATATAATAAAAAGCACTTAATTGCACACTTTTAATAGATAGATTATATGCCATGTGACTTATACCTTAAAGCTTTTTTTAGTTTTTTTTCCATACTGACATTCTCTATCTTACACTGATTTGCTTTTCTTTATTATCTTACATATCACATATGTATTTCCTCATTCGTTCATTGTCTGTCTTCCAGCGAGACACAAAGTTGGGTCTAAACAGGGTTTTTGTTTGTTTTATTTAGTGATTCTAAGTCTTAAGAGTGTCAGGCACACAGAAGAGTGTCTGAATTAACCTAGATAAAGCAAAAGCAGAGACAAGGTTTTGTGTGAAGTAGTTTATTTTGGGAAAATTCCTGTGGCACAGGAGTGGAGGCTGAGAAAATAAAAGATGAAGGAGGAAAGCATAACAGAAGGATGAGTTTTAGGGTTGCTTCCCACTGTGGAAAATGTTGCTTGATATAACTGGGGACTTCTGTGGAGATTAATATATGGAATCTCACAATTGCCCATAAAAAGAGCAAAAAAGGGAGTATTAATCATCAGCTCTTCTCTCCCACCATGTACAAATTGTCCCACTAGGGTGTTCACTGCCTTGAGCTTTTAGTAAAGCATGCATAAGTGCAAAGTAGGTTTATGCAGGTTTCCCTGCAGTGAATAATAAAAGCCCAAGAGAAGAATACCAGAAAGAGTGGCTTTGGTGAGGCAAAGTGCTATTAGTTTACATTTCCATGAATCAGCTTGCTTCAGCAAATGAAATAGGGCAAAATAAGTGTCCAACATGCCAATCAAATTTTATGAATGCCTTGGTTTCCCTGATCCTATTTGAATGAACATGGTCAATAACACTAGAAGAATCTAAGACATCCACTGGAATACTGGATCACTATCTCTAGTATTTCCCCTCATTTTTCTGTTCCAAAGTACTTTTCTTTGTTCTTGCTTTCTCTGGCTCTTCAACATCTTCAACATCTGCTTCTTCCCCCTATGCCCTGCTTTTATTTGGACTGTTTATTCAGACAGAAGAGTCTCCAAATCTCTGAACACTCTAAAAAGGCTCCTATAAAAGTCAAAGATTAAAGAAAATTCAATATATCCTGAGAGGTTTCACTTATTCTGTTGATGGTAGGTGATAAATCAAGCAAAATTGGATAACTTTTGGTAAGTGGGAGCACATTTTCCATATACACTGAAACATTTAGACTGTAGTTAAAACTCTATTGAATGTGTATTGAATATTGAGAATGTAAGTAAAATCTTCCATCTTGCCTTAATTATCTATTTCTGACACAAAATAATAAACAACTTTCTTAGTTCAGCAATCTGCATTTACGAAAGCCTAAGTGTAAATGAGTGACTCTACCAGCCTCTCTATCTCTTGATAGTAGTACTCTGGGATCATGGGCTTACGTGAGAAGGGGTGTCTTCTGTTCAGAGGAGCCCTGGGGGTCCTTGCTTTTTGGAAAATGCAGAAGATGCAACCCTAATATCTCAATTAATAAACTTTCATTCGAACTAAAATGCCACCTAGTCCTAATATCTGAATTCTAAATATTTTTAACTATTCCACATGGTCCAGACATGTTGCTGATGTTTGCTTTACAGACATATAGAATCATTTCAGAATGAATGAGTTTTCAAATAGTAAAACTGATTACAGTCTTCCACAGTTGACTTTTTTGCAGGGCTGGGGGTAGTTAATTCTAGATATTGAGTCACTAAGTGATTACATAGATTGATGTGAGGGTCTTCTTAGACTTATGAAAATATCAACTAGTTAATATTTTGATATATTTAAAAATATTTCTATACATACGTGAGTTCACATAATATTATGGCAATAAACATTGTATAACACATTCTATGTAATTAAAATCAGAGTTAATCTGTGATTTGTTGAAATGTACTTCTTATAAATATACTCATATTCCACCAGCAAATGCATTATTCTAAGTTTTGAAAGTTGTCTAAATAGTATGCACACTATTTTCCCCTAAAAGGCACATATTCCTCAGTTATTATCTGTGATATAAGAAGAGTTCATGCAGTTTTGGAGAAGAATATTTTTCATACTACCATTACTTTGATATATTTTATAAGGTAGTTGCCATAGAGTTGCAATATATTTAAAAATATAGTGGCTATATCACAAATCACATGTGGGACTTTAATCACCTACTACTTTGGAATTTATATAAGAAAATACATTTTAATCTTAACAACCTCTTTCTAGAGAAATACAGGGTTTTTTTTATATGCTTCATATTGAATCCTCATAATCAATAGATTAAGTTATTAGTGCATTACAAGTTCCACTGTTATTTCAAATTTATTTTATAATGCCTAATATGAGAATCAACTCTGATGTTTTAAATTCATACATAATCATCCAGCTATCAGCTCAGGCTAAGATAGTATATATACAGTGAGCATGTTTGACATTTATGAAGGAAGAACCCTGTGAAGTGTGAAGTGTCTGGGGCTTGGGGAACCAATCAGTTTCTTTCTGACAGTTTCAGGTGAATTGTAAGCAAATATCATCTCCCAACTTAGACAATAGTAAATTGGTAAGACATGTGTTTCCACAACAATTGAGGTTCCTTTTGTTAGAGAAACAAAATCCTCTTACATATTATTATTAGTCCGCATCTTTTTTCTGTTTGCTATCAGTGAAGTACACCATTATCTTTTCATTCATACTATAGAATTTGATACCAGGTCTAATAATTCCCTACCCCTCAATAGTTCTGGAGTTGTTGCACATATTAACACTTTGGGGCTGTATAGTTCCACATATTAAAGATCAGGACTGATTAGTTCCAACAGCTTGTAGCCAATCATTCACAATGTGAGTATTTTTTTACGGTGTAAGTCAATTCTGTCTATCCAGTGTTCTGAATCACTGGGAAAGCTATTATCTTTCTACTATAGAACCATTATGATTATTCTTTCAAGGAAGGGTTAGCCCCTCAAATGACCACTACTTCTGAGCCACAGTGAGTGCTCCAAGGGGATTGCCTTAAAAGCATCTCAATAAATGTCACCAAGTCTCTGAACCATCCTCACTTATGTTATTAATGCATCAGATATCATTGTATTTCCCACAGATTTTCACATATGGTTAGTTCCAAGTAAACAACCATTTCTGTCAGCATTACTGAAGCACCACATGATATTCACTTTGAACTCATAGCTTGTAGATTCCCAGGGAAATACTCCAGATTTCCTTCTGCGCTGGCAGTCAATTTCCAGAACAGTAAAGTTTACACAACGTTATTTTTTGATGAGGTTTTCAAATGATATCAATCTCAAAAGTTTCACCAATACAAGTAGTGTTTTTGAGAGGGGAAAAAAACTCTATTTAGAGTTTTGAAATCTCTTTGCTACTTCTTTTTGAGCAACCTCTAAGGCTTGAATCAGAAATGGTTGTTGAAAACACTCACTGACTGAAATTGTCATGGGATGCTTGGTGTGAATGACACATGATAAGAAAGATTAGGATTAATTGTATACTTCCTGGATTAACATGCACAAGGCAGATGGCTCTTCTGGTCTAGTCAGCATGTTTTCAATCCCAGACGGGCTTGAAAAACATAACTTGCTGACTATTAACCTTGGAAAGAAAGAGTTTTAAATCTTTCCCTTTGCTCCTATCCATTCAGTGTCTGCACCTGTGCATCCAGCAATAAAGTGAACATATGTCCTCTGTACCTTCCTTGTCAATGTCAGTTGTTCATTGCATCATTGGGTTTATGTGACCAGTGCACAATGGAGTCTACAGAAAAGAGTGGCTCTAAGTGTCCTTATCCTAAAACTTTTATCTACTTAAAATGAAGGCAGGTATATTACTCATTAATATCTTTTTTTTTTTTTTTTTGAGTTGGAGTCTCAATCTGTTGCCCAGACTGGAGTGCAGTGACCGCTCCCGGCCACCACAGCCACGACCCGCTGGGCTCCGGTGATCCTTCCGCCTCAGCCTTCCAAGTAACTGGAACTACAGGCACGTGCTACCACACCCAGCTAATTTTTTGATTTATTGTAGAGATGAGGACTCGCCAAGTTGCCCAGGCGGGTCTCGGCTCAGGCAATCCACTCACCTCAGCCTCCCAAGGTGCGAAATTACAGGCTGAGCCACCGAGCCTGGCTCATTAATATCTTAAACACGATTATATATCAGTTCATTCAGACTCAATTTTAAGGTCCAATTTAAGAATTGTGAACTACACATCAGGTTCTAAAAAGGTCCCAAATCTACACTTGCAAATAATAGGGGTTTCTCCTGTTCCGGGTCTTCCCTAGCAATATTGTGTTTAATTTGAAAATTAAATGTTGTATAGTCAAGGAGATAGATTCAAATATTGGTCAAAGAGTTCCTAGTATCAGAAATCAAGAACGACATACAAGAAATGGGTCTTAAATGTCACATAAACAATTTTAAAGAGCACGCAAGTATAGATACACAAAAAAGACATGAATCTGGGGGAAAAATTAGAAGTTAATATAAAAATGGTCTCAATGCAAGAATCTGGACCCTGAATACAGAGGCTGTTTGTGATGCTGAGTTTCTGGAATGGGGGCTGCACTTGCTGAGGAGCTATGCAGCTCTCTGACATAGTCATTGGCTGGTTCCTAAGTTTGTTTTATTTACACGGTGATTTATTCATTTATAACAATTGAAGAGCTGCTTTTATTTCCTATAAAGGGCATTTTTTAAAAAACACAGCATTCTCAACTAGTAGCATTTGGTTGTCACAACTAGAGTAGAGCAAGCTACTGGAATTTAGTGGCTAGAAGCCATGGATGCTGTTTAATAACCTACAATGCACAGAAATGTCCCCTACAAACACAACAAACAAAACAAAACAAACAAACAAAAACATCTATCCATCCTAAAATGTCAGTATTGATAAAGTGGAGAAGCACTGTTCTAACAACAATAAGCATGCAGATTTGCTTATGACCTTTGTGGATATTTGAAAGCAGAAATACTAAATGGAATAACAATAGTTTCTGTATTTGATAAGACACCAGAATTATATAGAGAGTTTTAAGAACTGTAAGTTCCAGGACCTTTCTCTCGACCCGCTGAATATGAATGTGAATATATCTGTCTATTTTAAATGACTAAACAGCTGTTTCTGTTAGGTACCCCATGCTTGAGAATAAGCAATAACATCTCCACTCTCGCTGTAGTAGATCCAATGGTTTTTATTTTCCTATTCTGTTTATTCACTGAAGAGTCTTTATTGATCTGTTCATTAAATTCTGCCTTCAAGCTTGCATAGACATATAAAAGAAAAAATGTAATTCCCATTAAATTTGCCATCTATACACAGAAATTGTGGAATCAAGAAAATGATTTGGATTATTAAGGTAATAAATATCATAGGAATTAGTGACTACTATAATATGCTGCTATAGTATAGTATTTAGGATACAGTTTCTATTTCTAAGACACAGAGGTAGTGATAATGATAAAACAAAAAATTTTAACTTCTATTAAAATTAAGTCTCATCATCATTGCCTTTTCTATTTTTTATAACACAATTCTCTAGCTCTAGTAATTGAGTGAAAGGAACATACATATTTATATTTTCTTGTTAAAACATTAAAAAAAATAAATCCTATCTCTTTTCTCACTGTGAACCATGTATATATTTTAGAAAAATAAATTATAAAATACATAAGAAAATAAAAACCAAAGTAACAAAAGTGAATAGTCACTAATCACTTCATTCAGAGCTAACATTTTATCAGTTAAAAAAAAACCTTTCAATTTTTCCTGTATGTGCAAAAAATATATTAATAACACTTCATCAACTAAGAAAATAATTTAAACAGCTTCAGTCTGGTCATTATAGAGTAGTAGGCATCAAACTAATTATACTGCCAGAAAGTGTTATGACAGCTGAATAATTTACTAACTGTTTATGTAACTGAATCTGTTTCCAAAAATTTCTAGACAAGAAAGAAAGGCAGAAAACAGGAAAAGAAGAAAAAAAGGAAGGAAAAAAACAAATAAGAACACAATAAACGATACTCTACCCACAGATGGCTTTGCTGATGAGTTCCTGAAACATTAAAAAGAAAAAATTTCCAATATTACACAGATTCATCTAAAAAATGATAATAGGAGACCATTTTTTAATTTATCTTATGGAGCCAGCACAACCCTAATACAAAAAGTAACAAGAAAGCAAAATTAAGCCAAAATATTTCATGAACATACACATACAATTCCGTGATATATAAACATAATTAAAACCATTACCAAATGAAGTTTATTCCAAGAATGCAAGATTTATTTAACATTTGTCAATCAGTATGGCTTAAAATCACGGTCATTTTAATAAATGAATAAAGCTCATTGATAAATTTCAACACTCACATTTAAAAACAAAGATAAAAAATTCAACTAACTAAAAATAAAAATGGTCTTTTATTATCTTGCTATTTACAAAAATACCTACAACTAACATCATACTTAATGAAAAATTATTTATTCATTTTTTTGCTTGTGCAAAACAAAAAGATGTCTATTATTATTGTTCTTTTCAATATTTTAATGCCAGAGCATTAAAAAAAAATAACTGAGGTATAAACATTGAGAAGAATTGGGACTATAATTTTCAGAATACCATTAATACTTTAAAATTCTACAAAAATAAACAAAAATTTAGATTTAATAAGTAAGTCACTAAAATCAATACACACAAAATTGGTATGCCAAAAAATTTTATCTTTATATATTAGCAAACAAGCAAATAGCAAATTACATAATAATATCATTTAAAATTGCATCAAAAAGCATAAAATACCTAGTAGGTGTCAAATTAAATCTAAGCAAGATACCCACACTAAAAACTGTAAGATATTGCCGATAAAAATTAAAGAAGACTTCAATAAATGTTTGTGGATGAGGAGGCTGTATTAACATTTCTGTTTTTTGATCTGCAGACTCAATTGAATGCCAGTCAATGTTCAAGCAAGATTTTAGAGCGACAAGAATTAGAGAACAGCTAAAACAGTCTAGCAAAACATAATTAAAATAGAAAGACTTGTACAACCAAAGTAAAGACGTGTTTAGGGAGTGACATCAGCAAGATGGTCAAATAAGAATCTCTGGACATTTCTTCCCCCACAGAATACTCATTCAAGAGCAAGACATGGGTCAATATCTCTTATGAAAAATCTAGAAACTAGTTGAAAGTCTCTTACACCTTGGGAAAGCACAAAACCAGCCACAACAACATTGGTAAGAAAAGAAGACACATTCTCTCCCTGTAATCCCCACACCTGGTACAGCACCAAATGATTAAGAGGAAATCCCCCACTTCCAGCTTTTCTCTGATGAAGGAGTTGGGCCACATATAGCATCCAAAGTTCTCTGGGTTCTAGATAAGGAACTTGCTTCTATATTGCCTGTCTCAGAATGATAATAGCAGATATATGCCAGTCTTCCTAGCTTCGTGGAAGCTATAGAGAACAAAGTGATGGCTTGAATAAGAATGACAGTAATCATCACAGATTCTCCCCTTATCCCCAGCCCAACATAGCACTAAAAGGCAAAAAATAAACAAACAACAATAATACAAATAAGCAGCTTTTTTTCTGGAAAAGAAAAAAGTTGCACCACATCCTTCCAGTGTTCTGACTTCTCTGGGAACTCCCTGGGAGACTGGCTTCTGTCCCACCTGACTCAGAGCACTGGTGAAACTTGGCATTCTGTAGATACCTGGAGCCACAAAGGACAAAGACATTGGTTTGGACAAGCATGAAGTTTAGCCTCTTGGCCTGTGGAAATTCTGACCAACTTGATTAGTAAAGATTTTATATTCTACAAGACCAATGCATAAAAACTGGGAGAAGTGGCAGCTTTTTCTGATGCATAGATATCAACACAGAGAACCAAGGAAAATTAAGAAACAGGGAAACACAATCCAAAGAAAGGAACAAGATAAACCTCCAGAAACTGACCATAGTAAAATGGAAATATATGTATTATTAACAGAGAATTCAAAATAATGGTCATTAAAATGTCCAGTGAGCACAGGATAACAATGCATGGATAAATGAGAAATTTAACAATGAGATACAAAATTTTTCAATGCACCAAACAGAAATATTGGATCTGAAGCATAGAGGGATTCAATGGCAGATTAGAGCAAACAGAAAAGGAGTACTGTACTAGGACATTTGAAGTAGGTCATTTGACATTATCCAGTCTAGAGGAGCAAAAAATAAAAACAAGTGAAAATAGTTTGAGGGTCCTATGAGTCTCAGAAGGAGAAGAGAAAGGATCAAAAGCTGATTAAAAGATATAATGATTGAAAACATCCCAAACCAGGGGAAGAAATAAACATTCAGATCATGAAAGTCCAAACTATTCTGAATAAAATAAATCCCAAAACATCTACCCTGAGTTATGTTATTTTTTTTTTTTTTTTTTTGAGTTGGAGTGTCACTCTGTCGCCCAGACTGGAGTGCAGTGGCCGCTCCCAGCCACCGCAGCCTTGACCTGCTGGGCTCCGGCGATCCTTCCGCCTCAGCCTTCCAAGTAGCTGGAATTACAGGCACGCGCTACCATGCCCGGCTAATTTTTTGATTTATTGTAGAGATGAGGTCTCGCTTGCCCAGGCGGGTCTCGAACCCGCGGGCTCAGGCAATCCACTCACCTCAGCCTCCCAAAGGCGCGGGATTACAGGCTGAGCCACC
>CAUYQG010022125.1:0-55846 GCA_963574415.1 Tarsius wallacei
ACAGGCCTACCTTGGGTTGGCATAATCTAAGCAAAACACGTTTGTTTCTTTTTCTCTTTTAATTTTTATTTTGAAGTTGCAGTCAGAATGACCATCATGAATAACTCAAAAAATAACAGATACTGGAGAGGATGTGGCAAAAAGGGAACACTTCTACACTGTTGGTGAGAGTGTAAACTAGTACAGCCTCTGTGGAAATCAGTGTGGCAATTCCTAAAAGATCTAAAAATTGACCTTCCATATGACCCCGAAATCCCCCTACTGGGAATATACCCAGAAGAACTCAGGTCACTCTATAAAAGAGATAGCTGCACACGTATGTTTATCGCAGCATTGTTCACAATAGCAAGAACAAGGAACCAGCCATGCTGCTCATCAAAAGAGGACTGGCAAAACATGTTTTAGAACCTTTTTCAAAAAGGAATAAAAAAGAAATGCAAATTTGTTTGCTGTTAGAAAAGCAGTATAGAATGTTGTATGAATTTTAGAGTCTAGATGGAATTGACTGTAAGATACTCCTAATGAGTTCAAGGTCTTCTGTATAATTGTTTTGGAAGTTTAAGCACTCAGCTGAGAGAAGAATGCTGTTCTCTAGCCACTGTCCCACACATTTTTATATTGGTGACCACCTGGGGATCAGACACAGACAGTAAGAATAGCTCAAACCAGCTCATCACTTCTGCAAGGAGACAGCCCTGGGCATGTACATTACAATGTTTCGAAGCTTTATCCTGGTGAGGAAATTCAAGTAAAGGAGAAACAACTCTAATAAAGAAGAGCAATTATGCATTAGATTCTGTAATTAGTTAATACAGCTAAACATATCATTGGTTTTTCCAAGTTTATGTAAAATGGTCTTTGATTTTTATGAAGTGATACTATGAAGTAATTTGTTATTTTTTACAATAATTTGCAAGTAAAATTCCATTGATGGGTGCTGTTCAGAGATTTTTCAAAGATGTGTGTCAATCAAGGAAAGTTCAAAAACTACTAAGAGTTACTGAATACTTATTCTGGACTCACTAATTAAAAATATAGATTACTATTGAGGAACCAAAGGCATTTGAGCTATTAAGTGCTCATGGTGATCGCTTATCTATGGTGAAGCTGTATATGCCCTTCAACCCTGTGTATTTCCTCCAAATTGGCAGCTCCATCCAGAGGCTCTGTCACAAAACTAGAGGTGATGCTGTGTTTTCATCAGGAGGCATGGCATGTCTCTGTCACATTAGCAGTTGTTGATATTCCGTGCCTAGATCTGCTAGTCCACCGGTGGTTGCAAATGGTGATATTGTATGTTTATTTTCCTTTATTAGTTGGAATACATTTTAAAGAAATGCTTCCCTTTACCATTTGTTTACTCAGTGATCTGTTCCATATGGGAAAGGCAGGATAATTGCATTATTTCTTTATTATTAGGATAATAAACTGGTTCCTTATCATCTTTTCAGTGGTCAGAGCTAGTATTTTGTTATTATTAATATAAAAGTCCATCATGAGATCATACTTATCCTTCCTATGTACATTCAGGATGATACTACCAAATAATTACTAAAGTAGCTGAAAAAAAATTTTTGTATGTGTTCTCCCCATTCTTCCTATATTTAAAAAAAACAGGTGTACTGTGTTCATTCACCCTTATCACTTGGTTTTCATTTTACAAGTAATGCTATGTTTAGTGTCACCAGTCCTTATGCTGGTCTCCCTGTGATCATTTTGGTTGTCTGAAGCTCATTCTCTAGTAGATTGTTTAGAAAATGATCATGAGAATGATATTGCCTGTATCTGGTATGTTTGTATTCCTTATACATGCAAGTCAGTTTTGTTGGACTTAGAATGCTCGGCTCACATTTTCTTTCTCTGAGTGCCTTCAGTATGCTACATCTTTTTTGTCTGGCATGAAGTGTTGCTGTCAAAGAGTGATGATAATCTAATTTTTTCCCTTTAGAAGTCACTTGCTGTTTTTCCTAGATGGTCAAAGGATTTTTTTTTTTCTGTTTCTTTAAAGCCCAGTAATTTCACTAGAATGTGTCTGAATATTAGTCTTTCTGGGTTGTTATTCTCAGGTACATGCTGTGCTTTTCAGTATATAGTTTCAGAAATTTTTTAATTTCAGGGAAGTTTTTCTGAATTATAATTTTCAATAATTGCTTTGATTTCTTTTGGGGGGGGACTTGTATTGGCTGTATTTTACACTTTCTTTACTATTTGTGACCTTTTCTAATGCTTTTTATCACTTTCTTCATTTCTTTTTTATTTAGAATTTTTTTCTCTCTTTTACCTTTCTCTGAATGTATTATCTGTTGTGTTTATTCACTCATGTTCTGTCTAGTATAGCCTTTATTTCTGAAATTACTTTTATCTCTTATTTTTAATCCTTTCCTGAATTCTGTCACCTATTTCTGATTTATATTGTCCCTTCGAAGCTTGTATCATCTTCTTAACATCTTTTAGCTTATTTTGAAATAAAAGGTTAATAGTGGACCCTCCCACTATTGAAGTGGATGAAACCTTCACCATTTTAGGCAGTGTCCTCAAATTGACTGCCTTACTTTCTGTGAATCCCTGCTGGCTTTTTTGGGTTCCCTCTTGGTCACACTGTTGCTTTTCTTTGCTTTCTCCTGCCTAGATGCTGACAGTATGCAGGTCTTGGTGGTTCTTGGTGGTTTATCCCCACATTGTATTTTAGGGTTTTTGCCGGTATCTCGAAACTTAGTATATGCTATCTATAGGGTTTTTGGTTTTGAGATCTAGTTGCTCTGTCTGTTTTGATGTTGTGATTTGGAGAGATTCAAACACTGTGTGCTGCCATAGCCACCATCTTCTCAGAATCCTTTATTTCCCTGACATTCCAACCTTTTGGTATTAAATGGGCTCTTATTATTCAGAGAAGAAATTGTTTCAGCGAGTGACAAGATTTGGAACCTGGCAGATAAGAATCCAGGTCTCTTGATTTGTAGGCTTTGCAGGTGCTGACAGTACGCCAGGCCATCGCCGCTCTCTTTGCCACCTAGAAGGTGCTGTCACACTTCACTTCAGCAACATCTCCTATCATCCTCTTTGTGTTGACATTTTTGGAGATGGCGTGGAGCAGTGAACTGATTTTTCATTATTTGTATTTCTTTTTCTGAATGCTGCCACACTCTCTTGAAGTTATTTTCAAAATAGTATTTTTCTTATTTTATGACATAAGTTATTGTGTTTCAGCCTAATTTTCATGGAGTTGCATTGCTGAGTCTCCACAAACCTTGTGCTCTACTGTCCTGCAGATCATCTCTGTCTTCAGCAGATAGTCCTCCTCTCTCCTCTGTGACAGGCCCTGCATCAGAGGCTGTGGATGCTGTGATGATGTTCCAGACATAGGCAGCAAAGAGGCATTATCTGCAGTGGGATACATGCCTTATACGTGTGGGCTACGTGGCCCCTGACATCTGCTGGGTTCAGGGAAGGATTGTTAGCAGCAGGAACAAGGAAGATAAGGCCTGAAAGAGGAGCAGGCACTAGCAGATGACCAGCAGGGAATTCAGGTAGAGAGAACGGAATACACAGAGGCACAGACTCAAGGGTATTGAAATGGAAAATTCAAGAATATATTAATAGTTACAGAAACTGATAACCAAAGTAATGACTGAACGTCAGTAAGATGTGATGCTTTAAGTTGGCTTAAGAGGGTTTTAAAATATGACATTTTTCATAAAATTGGAGGGAAAATTTGACTGTGGGTGTGGTAGAGGGATAGAAGCTTCTGTAAACTGGCAAATAAAATAATAGTATGTGTAGCTATTTTGCATTAATCTGTATTGTAGATAGTTTCTCCACCTACTTATTGGATAGTTGGCTAATTTCATATTTTAGAATAATAGAAATAAAAGTGAGGAAACTTTTGTTTGTGTTTTATAATTACTTAAAATATTTTATGGGCAGTTCTAAGGCACTAAGATATTTACTATATTTATTTTTTATTGACTGTATTTATAAGCAATAAGGTCTAATTTATATATTCTGTGTGGACTCTATTATTTTAGTACATTTTTCCTATGAAAAGATAATACAATAAATAAAGTGATTTACATATAAAAATTTTAAAGTGTTATCTTACTAGTTTTTTTAAACAGGAAAAAGAAATCTATTAATATTTTATATATTCAAAGTAGAAATCTATATATGTAAAATGAGTGTTTTTTGAAAACTAGGTTGGAGTGTGATTTGCCCTTCACTTAGACTTAACTTAGTTTCTGAGCTGGTGCCCAGAGTTTCTCACAAAGGGCTTCCTGCATCTGCTGGCTCTTACTGATAAGAACTCAGTGTTTAAGCCTTTTGTTTATCTGAGGAAATTCCTGTTAGGTGTGTGCACATTCCCCTTTGTTTTCAGCATTGGCTTTAGTGAGTCGCCTATAAGAATACATAGTACACTATTCTTTCAGCAAAATCCTTTTGCAGATGGGGGATACTTTCCTGCAGATGGGCATAAGCTGATCAGAGCCATATTATATATGTGAGACCTCTTTGTGGATTGATGTTTCGGTTAATGACGAGTTGCTTAATTGGTTTTAAAAAGTAACATCTGTACACATCAATTAGACAAGACATTCTTCATTGGCAGTATACTTGGTAATTTTGAAATAATTTATTACAATTATGTCTGATTAAGTTTGACGAGAACTTTGAAGTGAATATTTGCCTTATTAAACAATGGATGGATTTTATCTAGATATATTTTGGGGGAATTTGAATGTTTTTCTTTTGTGATATCCACCATAGATGAAGCTGCAAGTATAATGATTTGTTTAAGATTCAGAGGCTGAGGCTTATTGTTTCAGTTAAATCACACCTGCTGTTAAAGCCAGTATTATTGTGCCTAAAGAAGTATTTTTGCAGCGATTTATTGCCATTTTCAATCAGGAAAGCTTTACAGTGTCTTTGATTCTTGACTTCCTATCAGGAAATGATTTTAGGAAAAACCTGTGACAGATTTTCTTGTGTCAAATAACACTAAATAACATTTTCTGAACTATTACTTATATTACCTTTTGTTTGTGTATTTTCTCTTTGAAAAGTTTAGAAGTTTTTTTGCAGTTTTGGAAAATTTATGGTTTCTTAGCTAAACTGAAATTTTAGAATGAGGAAGATTTATTATTTACAAAATATTTTATTAGTAAATTGATATTTGTAAGAAAATGTTATATATTTTTATCATAGAGAAAAAAATAGAGGTTGCTTCATTGTTTTTAAACATTTTAGCTGGGCATGGTGGCTTACACTTGTAATCTCAGCTACTGGGGAGGCTGAGGCTGGAGGACTGCTTGAGGCCAGGAGTTTGAGACTAGGCAGAGTAACACAGTGACATTCTATCTCCAAAATGAAAATTAAAAAAAAATTTTGGGCATGGTGGTAGGAGCCAGCTACTTGGGGCTGAGGCTACTTGGGAGGCTGAGGCAGGAGGATCCTTTGAGTCCAGAAGTTTGAGACCACAATGAGCTATTGCCACACCACAGTATTCCAGCCTGGGTAACAAAGCAAGACCCTGTCTCTTAAACAAACAAAAAACGTTTTAATTCTTGAGACAAATTCCAACAAAAACTCATTCTCATTTTAGGCCTTTGAAGACCTCAGCAAGCTAATGATCAAGGTAACTAACATTTACGCTTATTAAATTTATGCTAATTATGATACAGTTTTGAAATTATATTTTGTTAGCTAACATTTTGGGGACAGTATTTCTTTTCAATCTTTACTTTTCATTTGGCAGGCTAAGGAAATGGTGGAATTGTCAAAATCAATTGCTAATAAAATTAAAGACAAGCAAGGTGACATCACAGAAGATGAGGTAAATGGGTTGCATTGTTTTAAGGCATTAGAGACTAGATTATATAAATAATGCAATGAAGCTTTTGTGCTTTAACAGTTTGCTTTCTTAATGTGCCACTTGTATTAAGAAATATTGCAATGCATTTTATTTATTTTAGGACTTGAGAATATGTGAAAGTGCTAAAAAGAAGAGTCAGCCATAAAACTTCTGTTATTTCTGTAGGAATAAAGGTTATTTCACTGCCTTTACTTAGAATGTATTTCTTGGATAGATATTGAAATGTGTAAGGAGTGGCTATTTTATACGTATCCTTAAGTTTGAAGTCTGTTTCGTTAAAGTCGTCTACAATATAGTTAGAGCCATTTTCCTTTGTAAGTTTTTGGTTGGCATTAAATATAGCACAGGTGTTATCTAAATCTCCTCTCATACCAAACTTGTGAAGTAAATGGAGGATGAGAAACCGAGACAGAAGAAGAAAGGAGAATAATTAGATTTATGCAAGAAACTACTAGAAATTCACGTCTTTGTAGTTCACAGGTAGAAGCACAGCCAAAGAAATAGGTATATATAGAAATGAGTAGAACTGAATTTATGATGAATTTCACGTATTGGGGAGGAGAGAGTAATTCTGTGTAATCTTTTTAAGCATTTTCTCCCCTCTTATTATAGACCATCAGGTTTAAATCCTACTTGCTGAGCATGGGAATAGCTAACCCCGTTACTAGGGAAACCTACGGCTCAGGCACACAGTACCACATGCAGCTAGCCAAACAGCTGGCTGGAATATTGCAAGCGCCTTTGGAGGTAAAAACCAAACCTAAATGTTCTTTTAAAATTGTGTTAAATTACTCCTGTGTCATCAGAAATGTTAGCAGTAGCATAAATCTTTTGATGATGCAGTTATTATCAACTTACATTATTTTTTTTCAGGAACATAAAATTAGTTCAGTGTACTTGTTAATGATTCTTTGTTATCTTCTAAATAGTTTTCAATCTTCTACATCTATAACTTTCTAAATCTGCTTGATAAGAAGCTTTCCTTATTTTCAGAAGAAAACATGATCTTTCTCTGTATAGATAGATTTCTGTATGTCTAGTCTTTACTATATAGTACTATTAATAACTTCATAATACAGATTCACCTTCTAGTCTAGGAGTATTCAGGCAACCATGGGCTTATTAAAGCACTTGTATTAAGAAATATTTCAAACATATGCCAGAATTGAAGAGTGTATGAATCCCCATGTGCCCATCATCCAGCTTCCTTTGTAAGCCAACCTCCACTCAAAATTATTATAAAGCAAATCCCAGACATCACATCACTTTATCTGTAAATATCTTAGTTTGTAACTATAATGTTAAGACTCCTTTAAACACAGCTATAATCTATTTCACACCTAAAAATTAAAAACAATTCCTTAATACCATCAAATATCTAATTAGCATTTACATTTTATCTTACAGTTTATTTAAGTCAGGCAGGATACATTGTAGTTGGCGAATTTGTCTCTACAAATGGAGTTTTTTAAAAATTCCATGGGTTTCTTCCTTCCCCCATCTCTCTTGTGGGTTGAGAGCACCCCACAATGTATTTATTGAAGAAACCAGTTTATCCTATAGTGTGTGCCTCTATGTATTTCCTATGAACTGGTAGTTGTAGGTACAGGTTCATTGTTTGTTTGTTTGTTTTGCTGGCAAGAATATTTCGCAGACGGTGTTGTGCACTTCCATCAGGAAATACATAATGTCTGGTTGTCTTTTTGTATATATAAGTTAGCAGCCACTAACGATCATTACCTAGATCTGTTTCTTCATTAGGGGTTGCAAGATAGTAAAATTCTTATTTAATCCTATACGTCTTCATTTATTAGCTGGAATATTTAAAACATTTAAATGAACTTTCTGAAACATGGTATAGAACCTCTCTTTTCATTTAAGTAAATGTTAAAATAGTAATAATAATATTAAAGTCCTAATATTGAATTTGACCTGCCTCATGGTATCTGAATAGATTCTTTTGTGTATAGTTTTTTAAGGCTTCTTAACAAATTTTCTGATTTCACTCTGATTATGATTCTTAAGAAATGCTAACTGGCACTAATTATAACATACTTTTTGAACATTTCATATTTTCACAGGAACGAGGGGGAATAATGTCACTCACAGAGGTGTACTGTTTAGTAAACCGAGCTCGAGGAATGGAAGTAAGAATAGAATATTTAAATATTATTTTAGCTAAATATAGAATTGATATAATACAAATTCTCCTGCAGAGAATACAATTTGAGGAAGAATTGCTAATGTCAAAGCTATTTTAAGCAGCAATGTGTCTAGAAGGTAGATTCTGTTCCTGGTTTTGCCAGGGATTTGCTCAGTGACCTTGAGTAGCTTCTTAACCTCTCTGGGACTCAGTTATGTTTTGTTTTTTAAACATTTATTGATATAATATATACATAATAATTGTATGTATTTATTAGGTATTGTGGGATGTTTTAATGCATGTATGCATTGCATAATGATCAAACCAGGATGATTAGCATATCCATCACTTTAAACATTTGTCATTTCTTCATAGTGATAACAGTCAGAATCCTCTCTATTGTGTAATGGCGCACCAGAACTTACTATTTCTGTGTGACTGTTATACCCATCAACCAGCCTCTCTCCATCCTCTTGCCACCCCCACCCCTCCCCCGCCCCCAGTCTTTGGTAGTCACTATTCTACTCTCTCCTTCTTTGAGATCAATTTTTTAAGATCCCACATGAGTGAGATCATTCAGTGTTTGTCATCTCGTGCCTGGCTTATTTCACTTAACATAGTGCCCTCCAGATTCATCCATGTTACTGCAATTGACAGGATTTCATTCTTTTTTATAGCTGAATAGTATTCCATTGTGTACATACACCATATTTTCTGGGTCCATTCATCTGTTGATGAACACTTGGGTTGAGTTCATATCTTGGCTATTGTGAATACTGCCACACAGGAATGTAGACACCTCTTCAACGTAATGATTTCATTTCCTTTGTCTGTATACCCAGTAGTGGGATTGCTAGATCATATGGTAGTTCTATTTTTAATTTGAGGCACCTTCATACTGTTTTCCACAATTTACATTCACACTAACAGTATATAAGAGTTCCTCTTTCTCCACATCTTTGCCAGCATTTAGGGACTCAGTTTTCTTACTTTTAAAATAAGGGTTTGGACTGAATGATACCTTTTAGCTCTAATATTCTCTGTTTGTATTGTGATATTCAGGAAGCCCTTCCTCTGCAATAGTTGGTTGGATATAGATTGCCTTGTAGATAATGCAGAGGAAAATCCACCTGCCCCTTTGCCTGTATGTCAGCAGCGGCTGTCATTCAGCTTCTGCTGTCACTTAACATCCAGATATCTTTGGCCTCCAAGGTTCTGTCCAGGTGCTCTTTCTGCAGCTATCACCTCCATGCAAAAGACTCACTCCAGTCCCACAAGTTAAGCCTCTGCTCTGTGCTTTTATTTGATCATAACTGCCATTAGTGAGTACTTACTATCTGCTGGGCACTCTGCCCATGTTACCTCATTTATCCTCCCAGTAACTTAGTAACGTAGCTACTTTTACTATCCCCGTGTAGGGGATAATTTGGAGATTCGGAAATTGATAATTTGGAGATTAGAAAGATGAAATACTTGGCCAAGGCCACACCCAGAGACAGTGGTTTGTCAGAGATTTGGACTCAGGCTGTGCTGGCTCTGGAGCCATCTTGTGGGGCTCAAAGGGTGCTTGTCACCGCACACACTCTGCTGATTTGTTAGGGCTACACTGTCCTAAAGGATTACCACTAGCTACATCACATGTACTGATTATGAACATGAAATGCAGTTAATCCAAATCGAGATGTGCTCTAAGTGTAAAAGATACACCAGATTTAGAAGACTTAGTACAACATAAGGAAATATTAAATATCTCATTAATAACGCTTTATGTTGACATTTTGAATTGATACTATGTTCAGTCTACTAGGATAAATAAAATATGTGTTAAAATTAATTTCACCTGTTTCTTTTTACTTTTTTTGGTATACCTACTATAGCATTTTCAATTATATATGTGGCTTGCACTATATTTTTATTGGATAGTACTGCTTTAGTGTATAGATGTCTTTGGCTCCTTTGTTAATTTTTTTTGCCTTGTAGTGGTCAAATCACATAAAATCCTTGAAAAATGGTAATTTTAAAATTTCCTTATCTGTACTAATGATAGTTACAATTATACAGCATTACTTTATTGATTTGAAGTATAAACTGGATTTTTTTCCCCATTAGTTGCTCTCACCAGAAGATTTAGTGAATGCATGCAAGATGCTGGAAGCTCTGAAATTACCTCTCAGGTAAAGGAATCTATGCAGGAA
The DNA here is from genome assembly GCA_963574415.1 of Tarsius wallacei. Classification (NCBI taxonomy): domain Eukaryota; kingdom Metazoa; phylum Chordata; class Mammalia; order Primates; family Tarsiidae; genus Tarsius; species Tarsius wallacei. Next base: position 10,205 of record CAUYQG010022125.1, read on the forward strand.
GCTTGCCACCAGTAACCAAGATTCTGCACAGGGTAGATGGGAAAGCCCAGCCAAGCCTACTATTCCAAAATAGTGCCCTCTTGAAATTATATTATCTGTGACTCAAATTCATCTGGCACTGTGAACATCTTCTGTCATCCTAGCTTTCATCTTTATCAGGGCTGGGTATGTCCCAAGGGGTCTCATAGTCAGACTCTTGTTGATTTAAGGGAATAAGATGAGAACATGGCCTCCTCCCATGAGGATAGAATAACTAGCCCTTTTTCCTTTGATGTTTTGTGTTAGTCTCTCAAGATGTTCAGAATTCTATTTTTTCTTATCCTCGGGTTAAAAAAAGTAGCCATTTTATTTAGCATGTATATTTGAGTTCATAACTTTATAATCTGTTTATTCATGAGCTTTATTATCTGTAATCCCAGCACTTTGGGAGGCTGAGGCGAGAGTATTGCTGGAGCCTGGGAGTTTGAGACCAGGCCGGGCAACTTGGGGAGAGCTCATCTTTACAATACATCAAACTATATTTGCTTGTGTTTGATATGTTTTAAATGTTGATTTGTATTAATATTGCCCTCATACTTGGGCATGAGAGAATGTAAAAAAGATATGCTCCTCCTTAGTTGTTGAATACCCTAGATGATTCCTGGCTTTGTTCTCACATCTGTGGTTTCAGGCTCCGAGTTTTTGACAGTGGCGTCATGGTAATTGAGCTTCAGTCCCACAAGGAAGAGGAAATGGTGGCCTCAGCCCTGGAGACAGTAAGTGAAGCCATTTTCCTCCAGTCATCAAAGCTTGCCATGAAGACCTGAACACCGAGCAACTCGAAAAACAGGATTTCCTTTTAGATTTACCTTTACTGAACGGTAACAATCACAGATCCAGTTACGAACTGTTGATCGTAAACAATGAATCAATATTAATCAAAGTCTGTATACATTAAGAGCTTTTTGAGTCCGGGTGCAGTGGTTCATACCTGTAATCCCAGCACTTTGGGAGGCTGAGGCGAGAGGATTGGTGGAGCCTAGGAATTTGAGACCAGCCTGGGCAACTTGGGGAGAGCTCGTCTCTACAATACATCAAAAACTTAGGCAGTCATGGTGGCACGCACTTGTAGTCCCAACTACTTGAGAAGCTGAGGTGGAAGGATCACCTGAGCCCAGGAGGCCGAGGTTGCGGTGAGCCATGATCATGCCATTACATTCCAGCCTGGGCAACAGAATGAGACTCCAACTCAAAAAAAAAAAAGAAAAAGCTTTTTGAAATGTGTTGACACTTTTAACAGCTGATAAATAAGAAAAATTAAAAGTAATGAGGTACTTTCTTTTCTATTGTTCAGTGTTGAGAACATGTTTTTAACTTTGTTTAGCAGAATGTTACACACTATTGAAATTTTTCTTTCAGCAATACCTACATAAGCAGCATTATAAAACTCCACAAGTTGTTTTATTTTGTGAAGCAATTCCTTCAAAAATATTAAAAGCAACTGTAGTGTAGATAGATTTTACTGGCCAAACTGCTGTTACTCATTAGGATACTTGAAATAGCACTGTCTTCAAACGTCTATGATGAGCCTGTATAATTGGAATAACTCACATTTATTATACTTTTTTAATTTTAAATATGTGGGGTATAGTTCAAGGTTAGGTATACAAATGTTCATTATGCAGATACCCTTGTTGATGAGGTGTGCCACCCCCATTCCCTGGTAGTTTCCCACTACTGCCAATTCCGCCTCTGCCCTCCCCTGGCAGTTTCCCAATACTGCCAATCCCTCTCTTATAGTATTACGATAATTGTTCAAGATCCGCTTATGAGTGAGAACATGTGATACTTGGTTCTTTGTTTCTGTAATAGCTCATTCAGTAATACAGCCTCCAAGTCCATCCAAGTTGCTGCAAAGTTCTTAATTTTGTTCTTCTTTATGGCTGTGTAATAAATATTCTATCATATATGTATCACATTTTTTTATCCAGTTCTCTTTTGATGGGCAGCACGGTTGGTTCCATGTTTTTGCTATTGTAAATAATGCTGCAATAAACATGCATGCAGGTATCTTTTTCATAGAGTTATTTGGGTTCCTCCGGGTATATTCCCAGAAGTGAGATTATGGGGTCAAATGGGAGGTCAATTTTAGATCTTTTAGGAATTGCCGCACTATTTTCCACCGAGGATGTACTAGGAGTCTCCAACAGTGTGGAAGTGTTTCCCTTTCACCGCATCCTTTCCAGCGTCTGTTGTTTTTTGAGTTATTGATGATGGTCATCCTGACTAGAGTTAGGTAGTATTTCTTCTCAGTGTGGTTTTAATTTTCATTTCTTTGATAACTAGTGAGGCTGAGCATTTTTTCATGTATCTGTTGGCTGCTCATATGTCTTCTTTTGAGAACTGTCTAGTCATATTTCTTGCCCACTTTGTAATGGAACTGTTTGTTTTTTTCTTTTTGGCACGTTGGAGTTCCTTGTAGATCCTAGATGTTAGGCCTTTGTCCAATATACAGTTGGGCTGTCTCCCTGCTCTTTCAATGGTTTCTTTGGCTTTGCAGAAGCTTGTCAGTTTGATGAGGTCCCACTTGTCTATCTTATCTCTTATGGCATGGGCACTTGGAATTTTGATCAGGAATTGGTTGCTAGTTCTAATTTCCATAAAGGGTGTCTCCTGCATTTTCTAAGAATCTTATAGTTTGAGGTTTTACATTTAGGTCTTTGATCCATTTAGAGTTGATATTTGTGTATGGTGATAGGCAAGGGTCTTGTTTTAATCTTCTGCATGTGGTCAGCCAGTTTTCCCAGCACTATTTACTGAGTAGGTTCTCCTTTCCCCAGTGGTTGAAGGTGGAGGCTTTGTCGAAGATAAGTTGGTTAAGAAATGGAGGCTTTGTTTCTGGAATCTCTGTCCTGTTCCATTGGTCTATATGCCTGTTCTTGTACCAATACCAGGCTGTTTTGATTATTGTAGCTTTCTAATAAAGCTTAAAGTCTGGGAGCATGATGCCTCCCACTTTGTTTTTTTGCTGAGGATTGTTTTGGCTATTCATTGTTGTTTATGTATCCATATGAATTCCTGTATTATTTCCAGTTCTGAGAAGAATGTTGCTGGTAATTTAATGGGTATTGTGTTCAGTCTGTAGATTGCCTTGGGTAGGATGGACATCTTAACGATGTTGATTGTTCCAATCCATGAGCATGGAATATTTTTCCATTTGTTTTTGTCATCTTTATTTCTTTGAGCAGTGTTTTGTAGTTTTCGTTGTAAAAGTCTTTGACCTCTCTAGTTAGGAAGATGCCAAGGAATTTCATTTTTTTGTGGCTATTGTGAATGGAATTGTGCTTTTTATGTGGGTTTTTGTTTGTTAATTGTGGGTGTATAGGAATGCGACTGACTTTTGCACTTTTATTTTATACCCTGAGACTTAGCCAAAGTCCTTTATCAGTGGAAGGAGGTTTTTGACAGATTCTCTTGGGCTTTTGCCACATAGACTCATGTCGTCTGCAAAGAGGGATAACTTAACTTCCTCTTTTCCTATTTGGATATCCTTGATTTCCTTCTCTTGTCTAATCGCTCTAACTAGGACTTCTAATATTATGTTGAAAAGAAGGGGTGAGAGTGGACATCCTTGTCTTGTTCCGGTTTTCAGGGGAAATAGTTGCAATTTCTGTCTGTTTAGCAATATATTGGCTGTGGGTTTCTCCTAGATGGCTCTTACTATTTTGAGGTATGTTCCATCTATGCCTACATGTTCAAGGGTTTTTATCAAGAAGGGGTGCTGGATTTTATCAAAAGCTTTTTCTACGTGTAATGATATAGTCCTGTGGTTTTTGTCTTTACATCTGTTGATGTATTTAATTATGCTTATGGTTTTGTGGATGTTGAACCAGCGCTATATGCTGGGGATGAAGCCTACTTGGTTGTGGTGGATGATTTTTGAGATGTGTTGTTGGATCTCGTTTGCTATAATCTTGTTGAAAATTTTAGCATCTATGTTCATCAAGGAACTTCTCATTTTCAACTAGAAATAACCCCTAGGACTATAGATATTTCTACCACATATTTTAAACTAAACCTGCATATAAGATTCCTTCACTGGAGCATGTAATATGTACTCAGTTAGAATGTGTTATATGTTTCTTTTCAGAACATCAAATTGTTCTTTTAAGGCTTTAGTGCAATGCCTATGTTATATTATAGAGAGCTTCATCTTGATATTTTAGCCTTTACCTGTCCTGGGTCCTTCAACTTTTGTAGGGTTAATTATTAGTTAAGATTTATTTATACAGTGAATATTCTTTGGATTTTGGTAGGAAATTCAGTAAATTATTTCCTGCATATACTGGTATGCATTTTGCCCAAGGTTAGTCCCTGGGCGTCCTAAACTAATCACACTTTTTCTGCTAGGTTTCAGAAAAGGGATCTCTAACATCAGAAGAGTTTGCTAAGCTTGTGGGAATGTCTGTCCTCCTAGCCAAAGAAAGGTAAGTAAAGTCTTTGTCCTTCATTGTAACATAATGTATGTTTGTGTTTTTGCGTGGATAGATGACTATACTATTTTTTTCCCCCTTAGGTTACTCCTTGCAGAGAAGATGGGCCATCTTTGCCGAGATGACTCAGTGGAAGGCTTGCGTTTTTACCCAAATTTGTTTATGACACAGAGCTAAGGGTTTTGTATTTGAAATTCTTTTTATCCATACGCTTGTGTCATGTAGAGCTTGTATGACGCTGAACTAAGAGATAAGCCCTGATCAAATGAGAATTTATTAGAACTTCATAGTATAATATAAAACTCTTAATTTCTCCCTAAATGTTATGGTCCAGTAAGCTTATTTAAGATACATATAGGAAAGTACAGAAAAATGAATGCCAATATGAACTTAATGTCATGGCATAATTGCATAGAATCTTTAGAGTTTAACTTGAAATCTGGTAGATTTTAACTTGATCCTGAAATCTAACCATTTTGTAAAGAAGGGAACTTAGTTTTACAGGGAAGAAAAGGAGAAGCTGCATGTTTGGACAGGTTGGATTATTATTTTGGTATGACTAAAATTCATTGGATTATAAATGAAGTTTCTTTCTGCATCTGATGTGCCCATTTTGGGAATTTTTCGTGAAGGAAGACATAACCCTACTGGGTAGTTTAAGAACCTAACGACATTGGAACAAAATACCAAACTGCTGCCTGCCATGTGAGTCTCCTCCTATGGGCTTTTAGAAGTGGCCATAGGCTTTTCTTCAACAGACCAAATAAAACACCTTTAAAAAAGGAGAGAATATTATCTGACTTGGAGTACATATGTGTACTCCAGCTAGTTTCTTTTCATTTTCTTAAGTGAGGAGTTCATGGCTGGCATTTAAAGAATGCCACTGTATCATTTTGTTTAAAAAAATGCTGTGGATTTTGAAATTCAACTGGAGCACTGTATAGACATGCCCAGAGTCATGTTTACAAATTTGGGAGGTATACGACTCAAGAATTCCCTAGGACTGTTGTGCTGGTGGAGGGCAGAGGGAACCTTTAAACAGCTTCACGGGGAACCTTAGTGTTCTTTTACCTAGAAGCTACAGACAGGAAATAGACAGTTGGAATGAATATGTTTCCTTTCCTTTCTTTTAAGGAGTTTCAACACTGAACTTAAAACAAACAAAAAACTTTCTATCATATTCCAGCAATTTTTTTTTTTTTGTAAATTGTGTGAAGAAACTATTTCAGTAGGAAGTGTTTCTGGAGAACAAAAGGCCAATAATGCATATAGATTGCTTGAGTCTTCATATGTCATTGCTTTACAGCCTACAGCATGTTGGCATTACCTCAAACTCAGGGACCCCACAGGACAGAAGGAAACTCCCTTTCTGAGACTCAGTTGGAAATGGAAAGGTAGTGATGATTTTGGCCAAGTCTCCAGGGGCATAGTGTCTGTACTGGGAGAACTCTTAAGACCAGGAGGAGGGATGCTCAGGTTCATACTCTAGGACCTCCTAAGACATTGTCACTGGGTAAGGTGAAGGGCCACTGCCAGAGGCGCCAGCAAATGCCCTCTGGGGAAGTGCCAGGGACCCTCAGCTGCAGACCAAGGGGATCCCAATCCTTGATACTGCCTAAAAAAAGGGACTGTTGCTTGGTCTCAGAATGCTGTGGCCAAGACATCCTGCTTTAGTCTTTGTTTTCCAAACTAGTCACTGACTCTTCATTAAGGTGACAAATTCCCTAATTTCCCCATTGCCCAGCCTCAGGTTCATTGTCAGGATAATTCAGTGTCTGACTGCACAAGTCTTTTAGAGTTTAGTTGGACCATCGTGTATACTTTTTTGTCTTGCCCCTCTCTGGGTTGTACTCTCTTACACACACACACACACACACACACACACACACAAACACAATTCCTGGCTAAGGAATTAGTTGCTAGTGAGATTGTTGGAGCTACTAGATCTAGCTCTAATGGTTTGGATTCATTACAGCAAACCTACATAATTCAACATATTTATTTACTTTAGTGTGACAACTGATTAACAAAAATGGACGAATCTGAATTGTAAAAAATGAACTAAAGAGAAAGAAAAGTGGTGAACAAATACATTTTGCAAATGTCACATTAATTAAAAACCAAGTATGGTTGATTTTATTGTTTTTAAAATGGGTATTCCTCACTGTTTCCAGATCTTTGTATGTTTTGGGTTTTTTTATAATCAAATAAGGTGTTATTTTGGTCCTCTAATGTACAGGTTATATTTAAAGACAACCAGTCAGGCCCTAAGTGCAAAAAAGTTCTGTCTTGGTGCTGATCACTGATATTATTTTTGATTTTCTAACTTTGCTTTTAAGAGCATGAACCACTTTATAGCTTTATGGTAATGGAATATTTCTAGTCGTTTACTGCCAAGAAAAAATTTTTAACTGGACATGGTGGCTCACACCTATAATCCCAGCAGTTTGGAAGGCAGAGGCGAGAGGATTACCTGACTGAGGTTTGAGACTAGCCTGGACAACTTGGCAAGACCTCATCTCTACAATAAATTAAAAAATTAGTGGGGTGCAGTGGCATGCCTCTGTGGTTTCAGTTACTTTGGAAGGCTTAGGCGGAAGAATTGCTGGATCCCAGCAGGTCGAAGCATGTGGTGGCTTTGAGCATGCCACCGCACTCCAGCCTGGGCAACAGAGTGAGACTCCTACTCAAAAACAACAACAACAACAACAACAACAACAACAAAAACACATTGTATAAGTGAAGATTGTGTTCAGGGTTAAATGATTGGTATTAATGTATATAGAATAAAATTATTGCAAAATTTTAAAATGGTTTTATTAACTTAGTGTCCTTTTTAAATACTCTTTGGAAAATATATGAAAATTATAAACCTTTAGTCATACTAAGCCAGTTAAGAGTTTTTCTTTTAAATTTTATAAATATTTATGACATCAAGCTCTTACTATTTTAGTTGTCTTAAAAGAATGGGAAATGAGTCATGGACTGGTTTGGTTTTTAAAAAATTCTTGAGGTAAATTCCACTGTTGCTTGACCATGTCTTCATGTGAATGCACTCTCTCTTATTCCCTGTTAAATATGAGAGAACATGGACTCATGTCATCATTCTCATGCTCAAATACTTAAAGTAGTCTGTTTTGCCCAACAATCTCAGCGTCTTCATTTTGGTTCAGTAGAGTCAAAACTTGTTAGGTGGTTAGGTTTTAAAGACTGTGCCTAAGGAAAAAAATTGAACACAGTCAAAATGTTCATTGAATATCTCCTAAATTACCAAGAAAGTTCTCTTTATAGTCCTAAAGTTTGCATCCCTGTGGAGTGAGGCATAGGTATGAATATTTTATGCATATAGTAAGTACAATACATAATAAAAACTGCATATCAGCAGTAGACTCTTAACTTATTCATTAATGTACTATTTAAGTGTGTGTCTTTTGCCAGTAGGTATGGTTGAATTTATGTAAATTTATTGCTAATCTCACCCCTTATGATAGATCAAGAGTGTAAGCTCCACAGGGGCAGAGATTTTTGTCTGGTTTGTTCATAGATAGATTCTCAGAGCCTAGCACAGGGCCTGGTAAACAATAAGCATTCAGTAAATACTGAATGAATGAATCCCAGTATATATACCTATTTATAATTTGGCTCCACTTTATTCTCCTTTAGGTCCCATTCCCTTCAGTGAAAAAAATATTTTTTTGGAACACATATTGACTTGTGTGAGGAACTTTGTGGGGCACTTTGGGAGAGGAGGAGATACAGAGGTATATGAGATACATTCCTACCCTTGAGAAAATAGTAGCCTAGGTGGGAAAACAGACACATGAGCAACTTTCTCTGACAATGGAATGAGGTAAGTGCTGTGAAAGGAGCATAGGTACTATGTGGTGGACAGAAGAGGAACGCTTAGTACTGATGGAGGACTCTGGAAAGGCCATGTGGGAGAAGAAGAGCCTGGTCAACTAGGCTCACTAGGACCAAAAGCATGTCTAGTAAGTGGAAGGTGTTGGACAAGGGAATAACATGAGGTGTCCCCTCTTGTTCCTGGATGCATTTCCTTTCTCTGTCCAGACTTCATCACTTCTTCCAATTCACTTACCCACCTCACTCTCACTTACAAATTATACTTTGCTCAATCCCATCTGCCCTAGAAAAATCTGTTTCCAGTCCACTGCTCTACTGTTTTTAAGAGTTACTGTCTGTTCCATACACTTGACTGTATTTTGTACTGTTCTTTTAACTGTTGTCCTGATGCCATAAGAAAAGAGATGGCCGGGAGAGGTAGCTCAAGCCTGTAATCCCAGCACTTTCAGAGGCTGAGGCAAAAGGATTGCCTGAACCCAGGGTTTAAGACCAGCCTGGGCAACTTGGCAAGACCTTGTCTCTACAAGTCAAAAACTTAGCTGGGTGGTGGCATGTACCTATAGTTCCAGCTACTTAGAAGGCTGAGGCAGAAGGATCGCCTGAGCCCAGCAGGTTGAGGCTGTGGTGGCCATGAGCATGCCACTGCACTCCAGCCTGGGTGACAATGAGACAAAAAAAAGAGAGACATTGGGTTTCTTTAAGTTCAAAGACTGTCATATAACAATTACTTTGAATTCTCACTGGCCTAGGTCATCGACTATCCGTGGTAGATTCCTAGTTCAGTATGAATTGAATTGAGTGATTTTTGGATTATGGTACTTTGGCATGAGTTGACTAGCAAACCTAAATCTGTGTCGATTACTCTTTCCAAGAGGCTTTTCAACCACACTTGTAAAGGTTCAGCCTGTCTGAGATCTGTTCTGTCTTTCCCATTGATTTGGGACGCACTACAGAAAAGTCAGGTTACACACATGTAAGATCATGTTATTACAAGCTGTTATTCCAGTGTGAAAATTGGGTCATTCATGTTCTTCCTTGTGTCCTGATAATGAAACCATCAGTTAGTTATAGCTTTTATCTCAGAGCATTACCCAATAAATAAAAGACCTGTTTGCATAAAGAGTTACTGAGATTGTGTATAAATTTTGTACAGTGTATAGACCAGTCATTGTCCCTGAAAGGGAATTCAAAGTATCTTAAGAACCAGATTAATTTAGCTCAGTACTGATAAGACCATACCATGGTTCTGAAAGCTTTCTTCCCCCTTTGCCGTTATGTTGCCTTCTTTTAGACAAGTGTAAACTATATCTCAAATGTCCAGTAAAGAGAGTAATGCAGTTTGGCAAGAACTCTAATGAAGACATAATTGACCCAGCATCTCAATAAAGCTGTTACTTAAAAAATGCATAATGATACAGCCTCTTGTACCCGGATTCAGATCTTCTGACCCCTGAAGAGTGGCTTTTGGGGAGTGTGTCTCTGAAAGATTAATGCAGAGAGACTTGCCTTATATATGTTTCACTTAGTCACCGCAAAATTTCACAATAACTATTATATTATATGCCTTCTACAGCAGAGGGAAGGATTAAGTAATTTACCCAAGGTTGCAGAGGCAGGCTGGAATTTAATTTAGGCTTTATCTAACTCCAAGTCCCATTCTTTCCACCGAGCTTTTGCTTTCAAAGCTGAAAATGCCAGGGACTATGTGGTATGTATTTGAAAATGAATCCCAGCTTAAATTGATGAATGGGTATTAGACTAGATAATTCTACTGGCGGTGAAACTGGATGATGACCTTAAAGCCTTCTTTGAAACTTTGTATGGGATTTAACTAGTACTGCTAGTATTAATTCTTCCAAGATAAATTCTTAAAAAACTTGGTACCTCTGATAACTTATAAGTGGATAATTGTGCCATCTTTAGAAAAATGAAATGATAGAGTAAGAGGCCTGCAAATAGCATATTTTTAGATTTACAAAATTGAGATAACATTTACAAACAGTGCAATAAAGAGATCTTCAGTGAGGTGAATTTTGGCAAATGCATAGTAAATTTATGTCACACCTCAAAGAGTAAAACATACCTATTACCCCCTAAAATTCCCCAGCGCTTCTTTCTCATCACCAGCTTCCCAGAGACCACCATTGTGCTCTGATTTTCATTACCAGGTGTTAGTTTTGGTGTTAAATGGCATATTTTGCATAAAGGAAAAACAAATGATACTTTTCCACATTACTCAATAACAAGCACAGCTGTTAAGGTGGAATCTGTCCTCATATTCTTTAAAAAAGTGAACTTTAACACTCGCAGACTGGAGTCTTGAAAGTGTTTCGTTCTTGTTAATTTAATTAAATCATCAATCTGACTCTAGGGAAAGAAAAACGAAGATGTACTTTACCCGAACTATGTTCTTTTGAACTCTTCAGTGATATTTGGGAAAACAAGTTTTTTGGGAAAGCGGATTTACAGCTCACGCGTTATGCCACTTCAATGACTTATCTTTGTGGTCTCCCAGAAGAAAGCGACACTAGGAGGGAAGTGACTGGAGACCGCTGGCTCGCCCCTAAACCGCGGGGTCCCGGCTGCGGGCTGTGGGCGCGGCCGTGTCGGGGGATCTGCCTCTGCGGGGGCAGCGCCGCCTCCCGGCAGGACCCTGGCCGGCCGCGCGCATTTCCTGTGGGTTTCCGTTCCCGCAGCCGGCAAGTGGGGGTGATGGGAGGGGGCGGGGAGGAAGGCGAGCGGGGCGGTGGGAGGGAAAGGATGCGCTGTCCAGAGGGGGCGTGGGCGGACCGCGCCTGGTCCCGACGCCCCCCGCCTCCCGGTGCCCGCCCTCCCGGCGCCGTCGAGGGCGGGCCCGGGCGGGGCGGCGAGTGCGGCGGCGAGGGGCCGGGGCGCGCAGTCGGGGACGCGGGATGCTCTGCGCGCTGCCTCTCAGTCCCCGAGGCCCCATCCTCTGCGCCACCTCGCCCGGCGTCCCGGCCGCCGCGCCTGCCAGTCCCGGGAGGTAAGCGGAGCGCTCCGCCGCCAGGTGCCCGCGTCCCGGCGGGCGCTGCTGTGCCACGGGGCGGCCGGCGGCTCGGCTGGAGTCGGGAAGTGCCCCGGGACGCGCAGGTGGACCGTGGCGTTCCCTCCACGCATCCGCCTCCGCCCCGGGGGACACGCTTTAAAAGGGTGCCGGTCTCCACACCTCGGAGTCCCGACGTTGGCCTGAGCCGTCCGTCCCCTGGCGCGGGTGTTGCCGAGTGGCTGAGACCGGCCACCCACGGGTGTTGCGTCTGAATTGCCGAGACCCTTGAAGAGTCGCTTCCTGGGATGCTAAGCGTTGCCGAATAAGTCTCTTTCCAAAAAAACTCTTTCTGGGGGTACAAACCGTGTGAGATGTAGGCATTTCAAAACGGTCCTCCTTAAGAGGACTTTATATAAGCTGATGACACCAGGGCTGGATTTCCAAGCGTGAACTTGACTTTCAGGCCTTTGGAAAGCTGAGTAGTTGGGGCGAGCGCGGCTTCCCACGGACGCTGCACACGCGGCCCGTGGGACCAGGGCAGAGCAGACTTGACTGAATAAATAACGCCTGTTTACACGAGCTGCTTTGGAGCGAGGAATTTCCTCCTGATAAATATTATTTTTAGATGTATGCAAACGAGCATGTGGATGTTTGCCAGAAGGGACAAAATAACTTTTTTTTCTTTTCGTTTCTCCTTTTATTTGACAAGTTATTGGTCCTATGGACATTAGCGTAATTCATTTTCTGCTACTATGCAGGGAGGTATAGAAGCGTTAATCTAAGTTGGTTTCAGCAGAGACATGGGATCTAGGGTTGGGTGATGCTGTCATCTATTGAGAATATTTACAACTTCTCTCCACCCTCTAAGCTGATGCATTTAGAAATTGCTTATCAAGTGTATAGATGTGAATGCTATGAATGCTATATAGAAGTACTTTCAAATGTATGTAAGATATACCTAAGTTCATATTTTTTTTTAGAACGATTCTGAAGACAAACATCCTATGTAACTAGTTGTGGTATTGGGACCAACATGTCAAAAGAAAATAAGCAAGTAAAGTAGAAAAAAATTAAAGATGCATATTATGATTATGATCATAATCCATGTTATAATTGACAGGTAGTTTTTTTTAAATTAATAATTCTGCTTCTGTTCCATTCTAAGTATTATCATACAAGTTTGTGTTTTACTGGTCATTTTCACAAGAAGGAAAATGTGTTATAATCACAAAATCAATTATAACGAGGGGCTTAAAAAAGACTTGTGGTGGAAGCAAGCAATTGGGAGAAGCCAGTTAAACCTTTCCTTAGTTTGTTTTTCCTTAGTTTGGTTATTGAGTATCAGTGACTTAAAATAAGATTTTAATTTCCCTAGGTGCCCACACTTGCCCAAGTGATGGGATGATGCTTTCTGCAAGGGCCTCACCTTCTATCTTTGGCCAGGTTTCCCAGTCTATGTTCAAGGAAAGAATTGGGTCAAATTTGTGACTAATTACACCAAAACAGAATTTTCTCTTTCTTTCTTTCTTTCTTTTTCTTTTTCTTTTTTTCTTTTTGGGGAGGGGAGGGAGCCCCAAACATCTGTATAATTACACTTCAAATCTCTGCTTCCTTTCAGGAAGTACAGTATTTCCTTTGTTCAACCAACTCTTGCTGAAAGAAAGCAAATAGAGACACACCAGTTTCCTTTCCATTGAATTTTGGTTTATTTCAATCAGTCTTCTTTATTCCATTAATTTCTGTTCTTATCTGAAGAGATGTAACATATATTTGGCATGTAACATGTATTTGACATACTTGCTTATTAAAATATACTGTAAATAATAGGGGGACTATAAACATTAAGAAAATATATATTTGATTATGTTTAATAGCACATAGTGTGCTAGCGTGAAAAAAATCTGTTCTCAAATGTCCTGTATCTTATTCTGTAGTCAGATAGTCTGTTTATATTAAAATAAGTGCCTCTTCTCACAAATCTCTCTGAACCACAGGCCAACAAGGTTTTCCCTGCCATCCTAGGTGGTCTGGGAAGATTGCTGTGTGAATCATCTGTCTCCTGCTGCATACCAGCAGCAACAAGTATTGCAAGACTGACAGATGATGATAATTGTTATTTATCTGTTTTGTCCTTGAGACTGCCCTAAACAAGTGAAGCCAGGGTTACGTGGAGTTCAAATTTAATTGTAATACTCTATCTTTTTTTTAAAGCTTCGATAGCTTGGATGTAGCTCTTAGAAATCATGAAGTGAAACAATCCAGACACATCAAGGAAGTGTTAATAACTGATTTGTGGATGCCTGGTAGGGTGGGTTTGGGTATTCACAGCACGATGCTAAATGAAAGTTTGCCAAAATTTAGTGACTTGATTGGTGTGAAATGCCAAGTAAGTACATAATGTGAAAATGTATTATCCAGATTGGCTGTTAGCTTTGATAAAATTAAGCACATAACAATAACCTCTCCATTTAAGGATGCACCATAATGACAAGAGAGTTTGGTGCTTTGCAAAGATAATCTTGGTGTTGGGCATACCTGAATATCCTTGACAGATGAGCTGTTGTATAATGAAAGGGACTTGTATAATTATAGATCATTGTCCCAGGGAAAATTAGTGTTCTCCCTAGTTTCCTTTCAGTGTCACCTGGGAAGTTTGACTTCTCAGCCTGGTTTTGTCATTTCGTGATTACTGCTTTATGAATCACATCGAATGGAGCCATCATTTTCTGAGGTTCTAATTTCAGGTGTTTTTGAAAAAAAAAATCACAATTCGAATGTGAGTAAGGACATGAGGAGACTAAAGACCTTGGATTTTGCTGATCAGAATGAAACTGATGTTGAAAGACTTTTCAAATCTATTGTTGGTGATGCTCTGTGACTATGGTGAGTAATATGAGTATTCTTAATGCTATAGATAGCAAAAGAAACATAAATGTGAGGTCTGTAAATGTGTTGATGTTGATAAAGAGACAGGGTAGCTTCTATAGTGCAGTACCTTTGAAACTGTGATTCTTGCAACTCTTGATTCTCTTATGGGGCTTTAGGTGTACTGCATGATTCAAATTTTACTTTAAATATACCGGGGTGCCAAAAATATATACACATTTTAAGAGATGTTATCTATGTATTACTTCTCAAAGTTGAATTGAATTACAGTAGCAACATGTAGTATGACGTTCACGCAAAAGATGATGTTAATCAGATTAATGCTAGCATCACCATGAGACAGGTAGGGCAGTCAAAGAAAATGGCAGAACAGTTGTCATTTGATGAGCTTAAGACCATTTTGAAGTGGTATGTGAAATTTGAGAACATTGTGGAAGTACAATGACAGTGGAGTCATGAGTATGCAACAGAACCTCCAACACACCTAATAATTGCACACATTCATAAGTTTCAGACACATGGTACTACTGTATGTGATGTGCACAAGGGAAGATCTGGGAGACTTCACATAGCAAGTCCTGCAGTAGTTTGCCATAATCGGAAGTTTCTGGACACTGATGATAACAACTTTGAGCACCTCTCTTGGGATTGCAGAAGTCAAACGTGACTTGTATTCAACTTTTGTTATCAGTATATGTTGAGTATTACAATTTTAATAGTTTTTTTCCTTTCTTAAAATGTGTATACATTTTTTGGTACATTTTGTATTTTTAACTCTTTTACAAAAATAATAAAAAACCTCAAATTTTAACAAATTGGAGACAGGTATGTTACAAAATAATAGGCCGGGCTCAGTGACTCAGCCTGTAATCCCAGCACTTTGGGAGGCCAAGGCGAGTGAATTGCTTGAGCCCGTGGGTTAGAGACCATCCCGGGCAACTTGACAAGACCTCATCTCTACAATAAAGCAAAAAAAAAAAAAAAAATTAGGCACAGTAGCATGTGCCTGTAGTTCCGGCTACTTGGAAGGCTGAGGTGGAAGGATTGTCAGAGCCCAGCAGGTGGACGCTGGGGTGGCCATGAGCGTGCCACTGCACTCCAGTCTGGGTGATGGAGTGAGACTACAACTCAAAAAAAAAAAAAAAAAAAGAAAACTAACTCCCATTTTAACAAATTGGAGACAAGTATGTTACTTTGAGTTCTCTGATTGATTCCCAGTAATTCAGTATAATAAAACTCATACCCCCCCCCCACACAATGTTGTTTTGTATATTGAGGTTCTGCATAATGTTTTACTTGACAAGAGTTTTGGTGCTAAGGTATCTTTGGAATTGTTCTGAATTTCAGTTCTTGATAGTTATGTGCTCCCAGACAAGTTTCTTAGTATCTTAGCAATAATATTCACTGCACAGAGTTGTTAAAATAAAATCAAGAATGTGAAACATCATTAATATTTGAGTGAAAGTAGGTGCTTAAAGTGAATTCTCTTCATTCAGTTTGTTTCAACTAAAAACAGTTCATTTCTCAGAGAGTTTTACACAACTACTGACTCAACAAGATTATAAATAATCTTCACTGCTTTTATTTTTGATGATTTCCAAATATTTCATAGATATCTAAGCAGTTGATGGTATGGGAGTGGATATTATTTTCAAATTTGATGAAGAAAGATTGTGATCAAAGACACATAGAATGCTGGTTTGTGTGATATCAGTGACACAGTCAGTTAAATGGAGCAGAGGGCGTACTTTTCATTTAATTAGATCTCTTCTCTCAGTCTTTTCTTCATGAAGAAGTTTATTTGAACCAGAAGACACTTGATTTAAGGAAAATTAATATGAGTTTTATTTATTTTAAAGTAATTTATCCCTACTTAAAAACAGATTGCTCTACATGTAATAGCTATCTACAAAAAATTATGTGTCCTTGGTTTCATAATAATAAAAAAGTTGAAATTCTCAATTTTTTTTTTTTTTGAGACAGGGTCTCATCTATTGCCCAGACTGGAGTGAAGTGGCATGATCATGGCTCACTTCAGCTTGGATTCCTGGGCTCAAGCACTCCTTCCACTTCAGCCTCCTGAGTAGCTGGGACTACAGGTGTGTGCCACCACACCAGGCAATTTTCTTTTTTTCAATTTTTGTAGAGATGAGGTCTCGCTATGTTGCCAAGGCTGGTCTTGAACTCCTGGGCTCCTGCAGTCCTCCTGCCTTGGCCTCTCAGAGTGCTGGGGCTATAGGAGTGAGCCACCATGTCTATCCTGAAATTCTCAATTTAAACAAAGTATGCAAAGATGTTTGTTGCTGTTAAGAGCAAAAAATTACTGGAATAAAAAATAAAAGTTGAAAGAGCATAAAACAGAGCATAAAACAGAGCATAGCATAGAAGTTGAGTGCACAGGCCACTAATTGCAAAGAAGCTATTTTCATAGATCTGGGTTTTTTTCTCCTTCATCTCCACTTGATATTGATCAAAATATACCATTACCAGTTGTTTGTCTTTTTTTAAAGCAACACGTTTATTTAGAAACACCAGTTTCTTTGAGTACAATAAGGAAATGGAGAGAAGGGAAATGAAATAGAGAAAACTATACTATTTGGTAGAATCAAATTGTAGTTTTCTAAATAAGAATGTATTATTGTCTGTATGCATAAGAGTGCTAGAGTAAACTAGCAAATTCTCTCTTTAGTACACACCTTCTATCTGCGGCTGCTGGAGCCCATCAGTTGCATTTTTTTTCTTCATTTCCAAGTGGGCATGTGTGTCTCTTTCACTGGTGTGTTCCCATCAAATCAGAATCTGATTTGCATCATTGACAATCCTTGTCATTCACAATAGACTTTCATTAGTTAACCAAATAGTATATGCCTCTTATTAAGTGCACCAGAGAACCATCCTGCCACCCGCGGATTCAAATGAATATGACTTTTTTCTTGGTCTTCACCCTCTCCTTGGGCTGTGGCGAGTGCAGGGTCTCTTTCGCCATTAGTTCAGTAAAGGTGCCAGGCTGGCTTTGCCAGCTGCACCAGGATCAGCCATCTTCCTCAAACCTGAGTGGTCTCTAGACAAAAGGATATATCCCTCAACTTCAGTTATGCCTAAATGAAAAAAAAAGAAGTTATCCAATTAGGATTTTCAGACAAGTAGTGATCAAGCATTCAAGTCTATCCAAGTTCTATATGTTTTGTTTCACCTCATCTTAAATGAGAAACTAGGTAAAGTTCTGAGCTAATAAAATTTTTAAAAACCTCTGTGTGCCAGGATATTCATGTGCTGATTCTAATCATCATAGACTAAATACATATAAGGGTATTTTAAAGACTGCCAGCCCCTGAGAGCTAAGCTAGGATCATACACAGTGGTATAATAGACATTGGATACCCAGAAGAGGGAGGGCTGGAAATAAGTGAGGGATGAAGAACTACCTATCGGGTACAATGTACACTATTTAGGTTTCGGGTGAACTAAAAGCCCAGACTTTACCACTGTACGGTTTGCCCATACAACTAAAAACCACTTGTACCCCTAAAGCTACTGAAATAACAAAGTAAAAAATAAAATGACTCATACAAAATTGACCATAATAATTGATTGGTAAGACATTGACACATTAATAAGATGGTGGTTTGTCATTGATAATGAAACAAAATATACAAGGTCAGTTTTTGTTCCAAAGAGAAGGTATTATATAACATGGCAAAAGAACTATGAAAAATAAATACCGTTAACGTGTGAGGTATTATGTTTAAATTCATTTATGTTAAAATATCAAACTCACATCAGACTGTGTATCTTATTAGGCAATCTACAATTTAAAATCACATCAGTTTTCTCAGGGAACAACTTTCAAGACTATGCTAAGCTGTCGTCTCTGATCTGCTGATTCCCAGGACTGGAATATTCTGTCGCATTCTCTCTGCTCACTTAAATTCCACTCATTTATCTATGATTATATTATTATATGCCTCTTCTGCTAATTTTTCTTTGTAAATGTGAAGAAATATCTCCTAGCTTAGAAGGATAAAAACAAAACAAAAAAATTTGCACCTTTGGAACAACTAAGGAATATCCAGATGCTAAAAAATATATGAAAAAACATGTTTAAAAAAAGACTATCAGCCCAAACATTGTATGAGTCCCTTTGGACATATAATGTGATATACGTATATTTTATACGTATGAGGTATATATAATAATAATAAATTCATGCTTATACAAGTTTTTTCAAACCTAAAAGATACTGCAGTCCCTTAAATTTAGAATTGTTTCTTTAGCCATGGGCCAGCTGATTGTTGTGTTGCCAAATTCGGCCTCCTTTGATATGTATTTGGACAGGGATCAAGACAGAAACAAGGGTTCTTGTGTGTCTGTGTTCTTTGCTGTCTTCATTTTGGCTGCTCTACTGGGTCTCTTTTTAAAAGATATGATTGATCCTAACTGAATGATACCTGGGAAGCTACCAGTCATCTATTTAGGCCAATGCCAGTTGCTGTAGTATCATTAAAATTGCCAAAGACAAACCTACTTATTTCATAAGCATTCCCTCTATTTCTTGAGCAAGCCATGCAGAATAAAGTGTCAATATTTCTCATCCACACTATTCTATTACTGGTAAAAATTCCCAAGCGCTTCTCTTAAATATCAGAAAATAATAACTTTGAAGTAAATTCAAGGTCTTACACTTAAAATATTCTAGAGCAGCTTGTATTGTTATTTAAATTAGGCTTTCTCTTATTTCACTGTATATCCGTTTCCCTCAAATACCAAAGTATGGTTAAGATGAAAAATGTGAAGTACTGGATTTTCTTTGTCCCGAGAACTGTCAATTCTAGCTCTAGATTTTCATCACAGATTTATTATATTGTTGAGTGTTGAGAATTCAGAGTATTTATCACTAATTAGTTATTTTGAACATAACCATGAAAGATGAAGTTGAAGGAACAGAGCCATTTTAGAATGGAAAGAACACCATGCCCAGCTCCCAGGACCTGTTCTCCATCTGTATTTTACAACATCCTTGGCTCAGTTTTAACTTCTCTTCTGTCTAACATGCTGTTTTATTCAATGTCACCAGTAGTGCTACTCAAATGCACCTTTTAAAAACCAATTCTGACCATTTTGTTTCAGTTCTTGGAGAAGCTGAATATCTGCTCTTGGGGGAGCCAGGCCATGTAGCACTAAGCAACAACACAGTGTCTGTGGATTTCCAGTATTTTGATGATGCTAATGAAACGCTGAGAAATGTATCTGTCCTACTGTTGGATGCCAACACCAATCAGACTGTTACCACCAAGTACCTCCTGACCAACCAGTCCCAGGGAACACTCCAATTTGAGTGCTTCTATTTTAAGGAAGCTGGTGACTACTGGTTCACAATGTCTCCAGAAGTGACAGACAACAGCACTCCAGTTCCCTGGTGGGAGAAAAGTGCCCTTCTGAAGGTAGAATGGCCTGTCTTTCATGTTGACTTGAATAGGACCTCCAAGGCAGCAGAAGGCACCTTCCAGGTGGGCCTATTTACCAATCAACCACTATGCCTGTTTCCTGTGGACAAGCCTGACATGGTAGTAGATGTCATCTTCACCAACAGTCTTCCTGAGTCAAGAACAAGTCCAGGACAGCCACTGGAAATAAGAACCAGCAAAACGACAGAACTTGCTCAAAGTCAGTGGGTTGAGTTTGGCTGTGCACCCGTAGGACCAGAAGCCTATGTTACTGTGTTGCTGAAGCTGCTTGGGCAAGACTCAGTCATTACCTCCAGAGGACCCATTGACCTGGCCAAGAAATTTGGATACAAACTAGTAATGGTGCCAGAACTCACATGTGAGTCTGGTGTGGAGGTGATGGTGATGCCTCCCCCGTGCATTTTTGTCCAAGGAGTGGTCACTGTCTTCAAGGAGGCCCCCAGACGCCCTGGGGAGAGAACCATTCAGCTGGCTGAAAACAGCCTGCCTCTAGGAGAGAGGAGAACAGTATTTAACTGTACTTTGTTTGACGTGGGGAAGAATAAATACTGCTTTGACTTTGGCATTTCAAGCAGAAGCCATTTTTCCACAAAGGAGAAGGAGTGCATGCTAATTCAGAGAAATATGGGTTGGTATTGAGATTTTTAAATAATTTTTTTATTAGTTCAGTGTCCTCATGTAATCAAAATGATTATTTAGGATTTAGGTGAATTTTAGATGAATTGTATCATTATTTTTATGGTTCACTCGCTATAATGTACCAATTGGTATTATCATACTTATCTGAAAAATTAATAGTATTGGTAAACCCACTTAACCTCTTTAGAGCTCAGTTTCCCCATCAGTAAAATAGGGATCGTAAAAGTGCCTACCTCAGAGTTGTGGGGATTGAATAAAGTAAACATGCAATGCTCTCAGCGTACGGCCTGGCATATAAGAAGTGCTCTATAAGCATTAGCAATTGTTATATTAATATATTTTTAATATATATTATGTATAATATATATTGTGTATAACATATAACATATAACATGTATTATATAATATAATAATTATATAATGTATATTATAAAGATAAGTCCATGACAGAAATTATTGGAATTCAAGTCTAAATTTCAAATTGTATTTAGTAATTTCTGTCTTTCTCTAGCTGAGTATGTCTCTTTTCTCTTAAGTCATCCCTATAGGAATGAAGCCTCCTCCTTAGTGACAAACTAAAACAAGATTTCTAAAAACTTATTCAGATTCTGTATTCCTTGTGTAGTGCCCTACCGAATCACAAGGAGCAGGTTAGGACAATTCCATCCACCTCCCACCCCTACGCTGCTCTTTGCACTTCTTTCCCTTTTCCTGGAGTCAGCCTGGTCTTAGCAAGTGCTTTAATTTGGCAGAGATGGTCCGGTTCACTTCCTTGTTGTTTTTCTCTTATCCCCACTAAGGCCAGAGGCCCCTGACTGCACATACCTCTGACTGTGCTTGTCTGTAACCCTAAGTGTTTCTTGCTCCAATTTTACCCACTTCGTTTCCTCAGAAGTCCCTTCCTTTGGCCCTCTCCCCTGCCAGGCTACTTCTCTGCATTCACTGCCCTCTCCCCAGCCTAGATTCCATGGCCCATCCCTTTTACCACCCTCCTACCAGTATCCTAAACTCCTTTGCCCCCGTTGTCCTTCCGATGCACCTGCCAGGTCACACCCCAGCTCTGCATGACTCCAACCATCTGCCAGCCGCCCACTGAACCCAGGCTGCATGACAAGCTCACACCCAGGCAGACTAGTGTCACTATTTGTGGATCATGCCTCCACCCTCCACAGGGCCTGTGTGCTGCCCAGCATGTCACCCTGGCCAGGTCATGCTCCTGTTTTGCACAACAGCCCTTTCAGACATCCTCCATTCTCCACAAACCTCAACCCCTGCCCGCTGGTTAACTCTGAGTTGACTTTGCCAACCAGCACATAGAGCAGCTGGAAGCTATTAGGCAGGAACTCCACACCCTCCCACTAGAAGATCTGTAAGCCTACAGGTGTCAGACCTAGCCTCTCCCCTCCAATCTTGTAGACATGGAAGAGGTGTTATTCCTACCTCCACTGTAGATCTCAGCCCCTCTGCTCATTTGAGGAACCTTCTGTTAGTCATCATCCCCTTCTCTCTCCTACCTTTAGCTGTCCTTCCCTTACTGGCTTATTCTCATCAGCTTTGAAATGTACTTAATTTTCTTAAGTACAAAAACCCCTCGACCATGTGCTCTCCCCCTGACATCACCCTCTTTCTCTCTTCTTCACTTTATAGCCCAAAAACTGTGCTTGAAAAGTTGTCTACACTTTAGGGTTCATTTCTTTAACTCTCATTTGATTTTTCAACCCGCTGTAAAATTGCTTCCACACCCCCCCCCACCACTTTCTGTGAAAATGCTCTCACCGAAGCAGTGGAGAATGAGTTGCAGGTCCCCAAATCCAGGGTAATTTCAGTCCCTGTCTTCATTGATCTTGGTTCTGGGACACCACACTCGCCTTGCTCACTTCCGACCTCCCTGGCTGCTCCTTCACCGCCTCATGTCATCAGGTGCTGGTCGTCTTCTCTTTTCACACACTTGCCAGGTGATTAGGCTTGATGCCGATGACTCCAGATTGCATCTCTCCCCTGTTTTTCCCCTCCATCCAAGTGCTGCGAAATAGCTGGCATCCTTCAGATGTCTCCCAGGCACCTCAAAGGCAGTATGTCTGGGATTGGACTCATCATTGTGCCCCAACACTGCTCCTCAGAGTAAGACTGTGCCATCCACCTCAGAAACCAGAAACCAGGAGTCATCCTCTTCTTCACCTCCTGGAAATAATACATCACTGAGCCCTACAGCTTTATCTCCTGGATGTCCATTTCTCCCCAGTTCCACTGACACCATTTGGGCTAAGCCTGCATCATCCCTTACCTGTTCTCTTGCAGCAGATTTCTAATTGGTTCCCAGCCATCCACGTCTTTCTCTCACTGTAGACAGAGGGATTATTTGACATTCAGGTTGGCTGAGGCTATTCACCTGGTTAAAACCTTTCACTTCACTTGACTTGTGGATGGGAATCCACAAGACTCTCCATGGTCAGGCTGCCACTCTGCATTTATCATCTCTGGACTGGGGCCTGGGCCACACTCCTACTTCTCCTGGTTAACATTAATCCATCCTCCAAGTCTTCACTTGGTTGTTCTCTTGACCTCAAGCTGGTTCAATTCCTTTGCCATAAACTGTCTCAGCATCCTTTAGTGCCTCTTTCATGTCAGCTATCACTTTCTGCCATTGCTTGTTTAATGTCCTTCTCCCTCTGCTGTTTGATGGTCTCCCCTCCCCCCAAGCAGATGGAGGAAGCTCATTTGGTGGCAAAACTCAACTCGTGCTGCCATGAAGCTTTTAAAGGTCTTTATTTGGCCCACTTAGTATGCCTGACACATTAGGTCCTCAATACATGTTTATTAAAGTGAAAATTGAACTCAGGTCTCAACTAGGTATTAGGAATAAAACAATTTGAGCTATTCTAATCATCTAATTCATTCTTGCCTTTTCAAAAAAAATACTTGTTCAGGGGGGAAAAAAAAGTCTGAATTTAATAGAAATGAACCAAAGGAAGTCACGAAATTTGGACCATTTGATTAAAGATCAACAAGGGACTACCTTGTTGGTTTTCTAAGCTGCTGGGCATTCCATAGATGCTTCCATTTGATGTCTAAAGACTGGGGTTTTAAAACCCACAGCAACAGTGCAGGAGGATGCTGGGAAGGGGCATAACAGGAGTGGTTCTGTGAGTGTCCAGGCTGAGGGTGGTCAGGGGCTACCTGTGGGGCTACCCTTGAAGCAGCTGCTAGACTCAACCACACAGTGGGGCTGGGAGAAGTAACTGAAGGAGCCAAACATGCCTAGAGACCCCTGATTCTCTGTGAGACAGAGCAGCAGTCTCTGACTCTGTTGGGCTGAGAAATGAAATTTATGCTCAAGAAAGGAAACTCAGTGACTTCCTGTGTTATTAGTATATAAATTTATATGACTGGACTTAGTTGTCTTTCCTCGTTTTCTATTTAGATTGATGGCTCTGACCAATGAAGAATACGTTTTTTTGCAAAATGGCATCATTCAGGGACCTACAGTGACTTGTGGGAGCTGATGACTCAGACTGAATTTCTTATTAGTTTCTTTTGAAAAAGGAGTAATGTGTATTATATATTTGCTTGTTTTTCCAAATATGTCTCAGGACCTAGGATAGTGCTTAAACAACAATCTACAGCAAGTACATAAAGGATGTTGCCAAAAACGACTACGGTCTTTATCCCACTTAATAAGATAAATAACATTTACCTAGTGATTACTTTGCACCAGGCGCTGTTCTGAGTCCTTTATGTGTATTAACCCATTTCGTCCTCTTAACCTCTCTAGTTAAGTTCATTATACTGTCAATTTTATAGATGAAGAAATGGAGGCACAGAAAGGTTAAGTAATTTGCTCAGGATCAGTGGTGGTAAAGTGGTACGGCCAGAACACAAACCTATGTTGCCTAGTTTGAAGGTTTGCTTTTACCACTATTCTATAACTGCCTTCCTTACAATCAACTGTCAACACATGTATTCAATAATATAAAGCCTGTAGGTTGTACAAAAAAGGTTCTGTTTTTCTTCTTCAACCCACTGGTTCATCTTGTGCCACCTATCCTTCTTGGAAGACCCATAACCTCTTGGGAGTTCACTGGCCCAGTCATAAGCATGATTTGTTCAATATAAGTGAGCCTTGTTCTATGCAAAGAAAATCTAAGCAATGTATCCCAGGTGCCTTTGCTTCTACTCCTACTTCTTTATGTCCATAGAACTTTCTTTTGAGCATGATTGTTGAGTTGCCTCGGTTTCACAAGCAAAATGTCTTGCAGATGTGAATATTTCAAAGACTGTGATCCTTCAGATAGTCTTGGGGGCAAAAACCAATCTCCCTTTTTACATTCCAGACAAACTTTGCTCATTCAGAATTAATATCCTCTATAATAGCCTGAAAGACATTTAGCCTCGCCAAACAGGTTTGTTATGTAGTGTGAGCACATGCATGGACATCTAAACATGACAAAAAGAAACAGCCTTCCATTTGTGAAGGAAGACTGATTGGAGTGTTGGTCGTCTTGCTCTCCATTTCTATAATACCTGTACTATAGTTGTCTAATGAGTTTCTGTTTTGCCAAGTATTTTCCTCAAGGTTGTTAGCAGAGAACCCTGGGGATCAGATCGAATTACTTAAGCCATTTGAAAATTTTTTCTGGCTTAAATTTGATTATTGCTTTATTTGAGTCATTTCCTGTGTTTCCTGTTTGAGTAATTTGACTTAGAAATAAAGAGACATAAAAAAGTAGCTTAAATGTTTATTTATTTTTTATTGTTAATTATCTTACAAGCTATGATTTTACTTTCAGGGGAAAGAACTTTTTCAAAATGAGTTTTTTGACATAGAGATTTATGTTTTTATCAAAACTGTTCTTATTCTGATCTCCACTATTGGAATTTTTGTTTTTGGTTTGACAAATGACTTGATGTATTTAAGTACATATATTTATATAAAGCAAAAGAAGAGCTCAGAAAGAATAACAAAAGTATTCTTAGCTTTTATTTTTTTTTATTTTTTATTTTTTTTGAGTTGGAGTCTCACTCTGTCGCCCAGACTGGAGTGCAGTGGCCGCTCCCGGCCACTGCAGCCTCGACCCGCTGGGCTCCGGCGATCTTTCCGCCTCAGCCTTCCAAGTAGCTGGAACTACAGGTGCGCGCTACCATGCCTGGCTGATTTTTTTGATTTATTGTAGAGATGAGGTTTCGCCTGCCCAGGCGGGTCTCAAACCCGCGGGCTCAGGCAATCCGCTCACCTCAGCCTCCCAAAGGCGCAGGATTACAGGCTGAGCCACCGAGCCCGGCCTTAGCTTTTATAATTCTACCTTTTGTGGTCTTAAATATGAGACAAAAGAAAAGGATAAATTACACATTGACATCATTTTCTTTCTTTCTTTCTTTCTTTTTTTTTTTTTTTTGAATTGGGGGTCTCACTCTGCCACCACTCTGTGCAGTGGCACAATTGTGGCTTATCCCAGCCTCAACCTCCTGGGCTCAGGCGATCCTCTCACCTTAACCTCCCAAGTAGTTGGGACTACAGGCATGAGCCACCACACCTGGCTAATTTTTTTATTTTTATTTTTTGTAGAGACGAGGTCTCACTATGTTGCCCAGGCTGATATCCAACTCCTGGGCTCAAGCATTCCTCCTGCATCAGCCTCCCAAAGTGCTGGGATTACAGTCTTGAGCCAATGCACCTGGTCCCATTGATATAATTTTCAATTGAGATTCCACAGTAGTGGGAATCCCAATAGATTTTCTAAAAATAAATCACAATACTTTAACTCACAGAAACTTTAATAAGAGATTCTCAAAACTTTTTAAGCACTGAGGGCTTAGTGTTGGAACTGCTCTGAAGCCTTGTGTACAAAGCCAGCTTATTATTCCATCATATGAGGTACTGTGGTGTGATCTGGAAGGCACAGAACCAATATTGTGTTCAGTTGGATCTCTGGATGGAACATAGTCATCACATCTCAGTTGATGTTCATCCAGGATACTGGTTTGTAATGCTCCTACCCTTGTAAAAATCCTCACCGACTTTTAATTGCTGTAAAGAACTCATCATATTCCATTACTCACTCCAAAGATTGCAACACTTGGCTAACCTGAGAGTGCATCTACCCTACACATTATCTTTATGTTTTGTAGTGCTTTGAATACCTTTGGCTACATCAGAAGCTTTTGTCCATAAAGAATGAAGAGAGACTTTTATGCAGAGGATGTTTTCTGCCTAGTGTTGGCAGGATCTGGCAGGTCTTGGAGTTGGATGGGTACTGATAGAGAGGGGACTTAGGGTAATCCTTTACAGGGAACTACTCAGGTATTCTATTGGCAGTGATTGTATCTGCCTGGAAGAGAAGTTTCCATTCACCATCAATAATGGCTGTTGTGTGTGTATTTTGAAGTTCTGGTGTTATGTGCTCCTTCATTTAGAATTGTTAGGGCTCCTTGCACTGAATCCTTTATCGTCATGTGATGTCATTCATTCCCTGTAATATCCTTGGTTATATCTCTGTTTCTGTAATCTATTTTGTCTGGTATTAAAATAGCCATGTTAGTTTTCTTTCAGTTAATGTTCACAGACATATATTCTGTCCTTTTATTTTTAATCTGTCTATGTCTTCATATGCAAAGTATTTTTTAAGCAGCATATATTTGGATCATGTTTTATAAAATCTAATCTGACAATCTGTTTTTTAATTGGTGTGTTTTGATTGCTTATATTTAGTATTAGCATTATATGGTTATATTAAGATCTATTTTGCTGGGTTTGCACTTGTTAAATCTGCTCTTTGTTACTTTTTTGTCTTTTTTTGCAGCCTTCTTTTAGCTTAATTGAATATTTTCATAATTTAGTTTACACTATTGGTTTATTGTTTATACCTTAAAATGTGTTCAGTGGTGGTCCTGGACTTTATAGTATATATCTTTTTTTTTTTTTTTGAGTTGGAGTGTCACTCTGTCACCCAGGCTGGAGAGCAGTGCCTTCCTTCCGATCTCAGCCTTCCAAGCAGCTGGAACTACAGGCACACACTATCACATCCAGCTAATTTTTTATTTATTGTAGGGACGAGGTCTTGCCAAGTTGCCTGGGTGGGTCTCGAACCCACAGGCTCAGGCAATCCTCTCGCCTTGACCTCCCAAATTGCTGGGATTACGGGCTGAGCCACCGAGCCCAGCACAGTATATATCTTTACTCTCAATCTACCTTCAAGTATATATTGCTTCACATGTAGTGTAAGGACCTCTAAACAAGGCATTCCTAATTTATTCTTCCCATTCTTTGTGTGGTTGTTATACATTTTACTTTATATATGCTATTAAACACACAATATACTGCTACAATTTTGCTTTAGATTACCATTTATATTTTAGAGCATTTAAAAATGAGAAAAAATGAATTTTGTATTTACTTTCATGTGTGCCATTTCCAGCACTCTTCGTTTCTTTGTATAAATGCAAGTTTTTGTCTGATATCATATTTCTCCTACCAGAAGGGTTCCTGCTGAGATTATCTTAGTTTTGGTTTGTCTGAAAGAGTCTATATTTCTCCATTATTTTTGAAAGATATTTTTATTGAGTTGGTAGTTTTTTTATTTTTATTTTTTCAGTATCTTAGAGATGCTACTACATTATCATCTAGCTTGCATGCTTTGAACAAGAAGTCAGCTGTAATTCTCATCTTTATTCTTCTCTGTGTTTTATATGTCTACCTCCCATTACCCACCACCACACCAGCTACAGCCTTCAAGATTTTCTGTTTGTTTTTGATTTTCAGAAGTTTTAGTATAGTGTGTCTACTTTTTAAACATTTTTTCTTTTTTCTTTTTTTGGTATTTATCCTGCTTGATATTTTCTGAGCACCTTGAATCTGTGGTGTGGTTTGGGATCTTCTATTAATTATGGAGAGTTCTCATTGTCTCTTCAAACATTTCTTCTGTCCTGTTCTCTCTTTTCCTCTTAGTATTCCAATTACATGTCTGAGAGACTATTTGATATTGCCCCACAGCTCTTTGGTCTTCTTTTCTGTTTTATGCACTCTTGTTTATTTCCTCTTTGTGTTTCAGTTTGGGAAATTTCTGTTCACCTGTATTCAGATTTACTGTTTTTCTTCAGCTCTGTTGATTCTGTTAATCAACCTTCTTCATCTGTGTTACCATGTTTTTAAAATTCTAACTTTTCCATTTGTCTGTAGTTACAACTCTCTGATAAGATTTTCCATTTGTTTGTGCATCTTGTTCACCTTTTCTATTAAAATCTTTAACAGATAAATCATAGTAATTTTAAGTTCTCTCTCTGATAGTCCTAACATCTGAGTCATGCCTGAGTCTGGTTCTCTTGATTTCTTTCTCTTTGATGGTTTGTTGTTTTATCCTTGCTTCTTTGTGTCTCATAATTTTTGGTTGAAAACTGGATATCTTGTTTGTAACTGTAAATACGGAGATATTAATGCCTGGAAATGGGCTACCTCTGTTTTTTCTAGGCCTTTAGTGTGAGTGTTGGGTTAATGTAGTAAGGAATTGATCCATGTTTGGGTTTTTTCTGTTCCTGTGGCTGCTCTCAGTTGCATCACAGATTTCAAAATTTTCTATTGTTACTCTGTGTTTGGGAAGGCATTGCATCACTGTAGGGCTTTTGTCCCTACTTCTGTTCCACCGTTAGCTTTAGGCTTGAACATGCACATCAGAGAGGCTTTTACCTCTTGCTCTGCCTCTCCCCCAGCAGTAGATTGTTGGTATTTGGTACTTGGTATTTGCTAGCCTGGAGTGTAGGGGAAAGGCATTCTGTTGTACTGATTCTGCCTCAGCCTTATACAAGAGCTGTGTTCCTAGGTTTCAGGAATGGGTCATCTTGATGATCCTTGCCCTCCCTAGTTGTAGAATATCTCTAAAAGTCTGGGCCTGGAATATTTTTGATTTTTCCCCAAGGGTGAAGGGTTTTTCTTTTTTCCATTTCCTAGTAGCACCTGGTGTCAACTGTTGCTCTTAGGACAACAGAGTTTGCTGCCTTCCCCCAAGTGTTTGAGGCTTTTTTTTTTGTAGAGGCGATAGGGAGAAGGATCTGGGGGAGGTTTTGTCTTTTCCACAGTGCTACCCTTCCCTCCTTGGGCCTTCTCCATGAGGGAGGCTTTGTCTGGTCTTGCATGTGCCCTCTGTCCTTCTTGTGAGTATTTGGTGAGATCTGTGGAGAAGAGCCTACAAGTAGGTATAAATTCCCTGTGGGAATGTGACTCCTAGAGGTTCCATATTCTATACTAGCCCACACTAGGCTTTTAGAAATTTGTCCCATTTTTAGATGAATTCTTCTCACCACATTGCATGGAGCCTGGTACCTGCCCCAGGTAAAAAAAAGTGTCGCACCCCATCTTTCTTCAGAGAAGCCTATCTTTCCTTATACTTCAGGACAGTTGGTTGTCCTGTGACATCAACTCTCTTGTGGGTTCTAAGAATGTTAGGCCTTTGTAAATTATACAACTTTTTGGTTTGTTTGTTTGTTTCAAGGTTAGGAACAACACTCTTTCCAGCTTTTTCCATCTCTGGAAATGCTTTTATTCACTTTTCAAGGCCTAAGATTTGGGTTTTGCTGTTTCATTTGGGTGCAGTTAAGTACTGATCCTCAAATGAACTAGCGTTAAAAGCATGACTTATGTCCTTGCAGAAACTTGGGGACTGTGGCAGCCATGGAGCCAGTGTAGCGCCACATGTGGGGATGGTGTCAGAGAGCGTCGCCGAGTGTGTCTCACTTCCTCCCCCTCCAGACCTGGCTGCCCTGGAATGTCCCTGGAGACCTCCCTGTGTTCCCTGGAGGAGTGTGCTGGTAGGTATTCTTGCTTCCTTCGGGAGTCTCTCCTCAGTGTCTATCAGAAGAAATAATGAGCCCACCCCTGCCTGAGAGTCGCCAGTCTGAGTTCAGCAGTGGACTCATTAATGCTCTGTGTACTGTTGATTGTACTAACCTTGTATTGTTAGTGTGTCTAAGACTGGGAATAGCTGACAGACTAGCTTACCAGTAAAATTATGGGACTTAATACTGGAGAAGATAGGGAAATGACAAGGAAATACATTGTCCCCTACATACGAACCTTCAAGTTATGAACTTTAACAATGCACACCTGCATTTTATTATATATTACTTCTCTCCATCAGGTGTCAGTATAGCCTGTTAAATACATACAGTACTATACGGCTAATTGTGTTAGTTGGGTATGTAGGCTAACTTTGCTGGACTTAAAAAACTTGGACTTACAAACGCATTCTTGGAAAGGAACTCATTCGTTTGTTGGGGACTTCCTGTATGCCTAAATTAAGGCTTCAGACATATTAAATAATTTTTTTAAATACCAAAATGAGTGATGGTGATCATTTTTTCCTAATATTTTTTGTTGTTATTACTGCTGACTTTGCTTCTCCCCATCAAAAATGTGGAAAAACAGTTTTTCTTAATTTCTCTTCCCATCATCTGAGAGAAGCCCAAGGGGACCACAGAGACCATTATTTGTCAAAATGGGGTAAGACTTCCTGTCTTATTCCCTGAGTGGCCCAAGTTTACCACCACTATGCAGAAAGAGGAGTTGGGGACATTTCTTCTTGCTATAACCTGGGGGCTGGCCTTTCCCACATTTTAAGTG
This sequence comes from Tarsius wallacei, assembly GCA_963574415.1. Lineage (NCBI taxonomy): Eukaryota > Metazoa > Chordata > Mammalia > Primates > Tarsiidae > Tarsius > Tarsius wallacei. Next base: position 41,141 of record CAUYQG010022125.1, read on the forward strand.
TTTTCAAGGCTCACTTTAGTAACTTTTCAATGAGTATTTGATGTAGACGATCCATAGATGTGATGCTCATATGACTCAATTAAGTTTGTTTCAGTTTAGGGAGCTGAAGTCCATTCATTTACCAGGTTACAGCAATGAATGATTCTTACCCTTCCTCATACCATCCCACCTCTTGATACACAGTCCCAGTTAATTGGCCAGCCTTTGCTCTGGTCCTGACCCTTCAATAATGTCTTCCTGTCACATCCTGCCCTCTTCTACTCTCCAATTCCAGCTTAAAAGACCATCTTTATTTCCTTGTTTCTTTGGGATTTTGAGGAGTTAGATGCTTTTCTGTGTTTGGCTCTCAAGCACCATTTAACCGAAAACACAAACACCTTTGGCCTTAGACAATTTTTCTTGCTATTTCATCTTTTCAGCCAGCACCATGGGCCTTTTCCCTTAATTCCAGCACCTTGATGATGCTGTTCTCTCTCTCCTGTCTTTTTCTCATGGTAGCTTCAGCCCCAGGTTCTTCTCCCAGCCCTTCGTTTGCCTGTCATCCTTCAGAGGTTCTGGGCCCCACTTGGAATCCATTCTTTCTTCAGTTATATTTCATACTGTTTTCTAAGACTCTCTTCTCTGTCTACTCTTTTCTTTATAGATCCCCTTCATGGCTCACAGCTCTTTCCTTGTGTATGAGTTTCTTCAAATACTCCTCATCCGCTCAATTCTGTGATGGCACATTGTGTTCAGACATTCCATCCAGAGTTGAGTAATACTCAAATGGATTTAAATTCAGTTGCCACTAGCTTCTGCTGTTCTTTTAGAAGTGACAACAATATCAACCATTTATTGACCACCTGCTATGTGCCAGCACTTTAAATAAATTATCTCACTTTAACCCCGCCAAAATTCCACAAGGTAGGTATCATGCTGGGCTCAGACCTTGAGAGCTCACTGTTTGCCAGGCATTTACCTACATGTCCTACACATATAAAGTAGGTTTGTTCTTATCTCTACATTGCAGCTGAGGACTCTGGGGTGTAGATATGGTGAGTGGCCTGCCCAGGATCGTGAGGCTAGAAAGCAGGGCACTACATCTAACTCCATACTAAGCTACCATCTTGAATACTTTGCCTCTATCTACAGGCCAATCTGGCTTTCTAGAAGACGTATAAAAACTTGGAGTTTACAATTATTTTTATTTTACAAAATGTGATATTCTGGCATCTTAATTCTTTAATACTGGGTGGGAACTGGAAATTTATGCATCGTAAATTAGCAGAACAGATTACAGACTCCCTTCTACTATAAGTGATGCTCAGGTAAATGATTATGTGGATAAAAATGGTCATTTCTTTCAAGCATTTTTTTTTCTCTCTCTCTCTCTCTATTTTTTTTTAAAGAGACAAAGTCTTACTCTGTCACTCTGGCTGAAGTATAGGGGTGCAATCATAGCTCCCTGTAGCCTCGACCTCCTGGGCTCAAGTGGTCCTCCTGCCTCAGCTTCCTAAGTAGCTGGGACTGCAGGTATGCACCACAATGTCCTGCTAATTTTTATTTTTTAATTTTTGTAGAGGGAGAGTCTCACTGTGTTGCCCAGACTGGTCTTGAACTGGCCTCAGGCAACCTCCCACCTCCCAAAGTTTTGGGGTTATAGGTTTGAGCTACCACACCGACCCTCATTTTTCTACTCAGTACATTTTTCCACTTCTCAGAAACGGGAAATGTGAAGCTCTGTTTGCAGGCCATAAAGCAAGTCTTCTTCCTGCCAGGGGAAAGAGGAGAGACTGGATGAGACAGAAATGGGCAAGGCTTTGGGGCTTTTCTCCAGTGGTGGTGTTTTAGGGAGCCAGCCAGAGTCAAAAGATAACAGAGCCAAGAGAGGAGGTTCATAGCGTGTAGTAGTGATGCTGCTACCCACTGTCAGCAGCAGCCTCAGCAGATGAAGGAAGAGCTGCCTCTGAGAACAAGTCTTTTATCATTCAACTGTTTTCAATTGGTTGGGAGTTCAGAGTTTTGGTTGGCTTTAAAAGAATGCTGTTATGCCACGGTATAAATGCAGCTCTACGTTATTTAGTCTAGAGTAGGAGGAGCCAATTGCTATTGCACCTATGTTCCATCTGGTGGAATATCGTGTATTTTGCTGTTGCTTTTATGAATGAATTAAAAGTATTAATGAATCAATTAATTAAGTGAACATTTATTGAGTACCAACTATGCAATTTACTATGACTATGGTTGGAAATATATTTATAAGACATGTCCCTGTCTTGAAGGGACTTATGATAGAATAGCTCAGAAGGCACGTAAATGGGCTTAATACACAGTACAATACAGGGTCTTCAATGATCGAGGTATCCACGGTTTGCTACAGAAGCTTGCAGGGGTGCTAATCCATGCTGGAAATATCTCATTCTTGAAGGAGGTGATATTTGAGCTGAAGTTTGAGAGCTGAGGTGTCCCCCAGACCAACTGGGTGAAAATGGGAGTTTTAGCAAAGGGAGCAGTGGATGAAGTCATGGGAGAAGATGGCACATTAAGAGGCCTGGAGCACTGAAAATAACTTGGTGTGGCTGGGGGATAGTGTGCCAGGAGAGAGTGGGAGACATGAAGCCAGCCAGGTGGACAAAGGCTGGGTCCTGAGGGACCTTGAAGGTTTGAACCTGCATTTTCAAGAGATTGCTCTGACTGTAGCATGGAGTATAAGTTAGACAGGTAAGCATACAGTAGGGCTCTCTGTTAAGAGTTTTTCAGGAACTCATATGCAAAATGAAGTGCTGGCAGTGAGAGGAGGGTTCAAAGATTCTGGATGTGGTGAGTGACGGAGAGGGAGGCGTGAAGGCTGAAACCCAGAATTCTAGTACTGGTAATTGCGTGGGCCTTGGTGCTGCTCCCTTAAGATCCAGTATTTCAGATGAAGTGCAGGTTCTAGGGGAAGATGATGAGCCCTGGGCATGACGAGAGAGAGGTAGTGGGACATCCAGTGGGAAGAGTAGAGCTAGTGGAGCCAGAAATGGAATCTAGATCTCCCTGACTCCAGAATTCATGCTCTTCTCTCCAAACTGTGTAAGTAAGTGTTCTCATTGAAACCTGGAGGGAGAAAGAGTTGCAAGAGGTATCTAACATTAGCCGGTGATGCAGGTTAGAACTCCTTTGAATTTGACTGTTAGGTCATTCATGACCTCAACAGGAGCTGTTTCATTGGAATCCTGGGGGGCAGGTGGCAGGAGACAGAAGTAAAGATGTATGAGCAGTAAGTCAGCAAATGTGGACTCCTCTTCTGTAAGTGTGGCTAGGAAGACAAGGAGCAAAATATGACTGTGGCAGTGGGAGAAGACTGGAAAAGTCTTTTTATTTTTTTATTTTTTAAATTTTTTGTGTGTATTGGGGTCTCACTCTGTCACCCAGAATGGAGTGCACCATCATAGCTCACCACCTTGACCTTCTGGGCTTAGGAGATCCTTCTTTCCTCAGCCTCCCAAGTAGCTGGAACTACAGGCACATGCCACCATGCCCGAATAATTTTTAAATTATTTTATAGAGACGAGGTCTCACTGTGTTGCCAAGGCTGGTCTCAAACAATCTTCTAGCCTTAGCCTCCCGAAGTGCTGAGATTATGGCGTGAGCCACTGCGCCTGGCCTAGGAGGAGAACCTTTTTAAAGTTAGAAGAGCTTGAGCATGTTTCTATGCTGAGAAAAAGCTACACAGAGGAGAAGCTGGAGATAATTGCTTCAGAGGAATGATCTCCCGGAGAAGGATGGTCTAGAGAGCATTTGCTGGTAGCCTCACCTTTTATGGGAGGAAACTTCTTCCACTGATTGTGTAGAGAAAGAGGTCAGTGATGCTGCTGGCAAGTTTGTGGGGGAGGGGAAGGTAGCAGAAGAAGCTGGGGGTGTACTTGCCTAATGGCTTCTGTTTTGTTTTGTTTTGTTTTGAGTTGGAGTCTCACTCTGTCGCCCATACTGGAGTGCAGTGGCCGCTCCCGGCCACTGCAGCCTCGACCTGCTGGGGGCTTCTGTTTTTTTGTGTGATCTACCAGGATGCTAAGGAAGGGTATGAGTTGGAAGCTTGAGGGAGTGTTGAAATTTGGACCAGGTGTTATAGAGGACCCACGGAAGGATGTGTGGGCAGCTGAGTTTGGGCGCTGTGACTATACACTGGCTTGCATGGTTGTGGGATTTTCTCCACCAGTGCTCAGAGCCTGGGTGTAGCAGCTGAGAATTCACATGTGTGGGTGTATCTAGGGTTGAACTTTTGCTACAGAGCAGGAGAAGGGATATAGCTCAGTATTAGAGGTCAAGAGAGTTGAGGTTGATGGAAGGAAAATGGTTTCAGTGATAGATCCCTGGTATAAGATCACAGTTAGGGGCAGAAGTAATGTAGGGAGGTGGCTGGCAGGTGGGAGAAAATGGAGGGTTGGAGAATGAGAAGTCTGAGTGTGGCTGAATCATCTAGTATAGTAGTAGTGAGTGAGTGAGAGGAGTAGGCACAGTCAGAGTGGGCTGAGCAATTTCAGATTTCAGAACAGGAGCAGCTACAGACAGTGGGAGGGTATGACATGTTGGAGGGACCCAGAGTTGCCTGGGATGGTCCTAGCTCTGAGATAGTGAGGACGCCTGGGACCCAGGTACTAGAATGACTGACCGCTGGTGGGAGGGTGGGAGATGACAGTGTTGAGGGAGGAGCGGAGGGTGGTCTAGGTGGATGGCATGGGCATCGGAAAGTGGAAGTCTTACAGGGAGGTGAAGGAGTGTGGGTTGAAAATGGCAAATGTACTTGGGTAGCACACCCTGCTGCTGGCCCTATTTGCTTAGAAAGTGTGTGACACCTCCCACTGAAGGGTTGGGGGAAGCTGTGCCCTGTGGATAGCCAGGCCACAGGTAGGACAAGGGGGTGAAGGGGGTGTTTTGTGGAAAGGTTAGGGATGTTGAGGAGTTTGTTTGTAATCAGGTGACCCCTGGGGTACAGTAGAAAGGAAGGTGGACAGTGGGAGGATGGTTGAGGAGCCGAAGCACAGACATGGCAGTGATAGGCAATAGGACAGGTGACCGGTAGGGAAAGAGGGGAGGGGCAGGTGCTAGAGTGACTGATGGGGTCTTAGGTTTCTAGGTGTTTCAGTGGCAGTACCCTCAGAGGCTTCAGGTGGTGCCCACATCTTGATGGACATTTTTATGATGGTCAGACAAACCAGTCTGAGAGAGCAGGGGAAAAAGAAGAAAAATCCAACTAGGCATGGTGGCTCACACCTGTAATCCCAGCACTTGGGGAGGATGGGATGGGAGAGTTGCTTGAGCCTAGGTGCTTAAGACCAGCCTAGGAAACATCGCAAGACCTACAAAAAATAAGTCTCTACAAAAACAGACAAACAAATAATTAGCCAGGCATGGCAGCACTTGCCTGTGGTCCCAGCTACTCAGGAGGCCAAGGTGGAAGGATTGCCTGAGCCCAGGGGGTTAAGGCTGTGGTGAACCATGATGATGCACTCTATTCTGGGCGACAGAGTGAGACCTCGACTCAGGAAGGAAAAAAGGAAAGGAGTGAGAGAGGGAGGGAGGAAGAGAGGGAGAGAGGGCGGGAAGGAAGGAGAAAGAAAAAAAATCCATGCCACTTGGAAGGTAGGAGGGGAGTGGACAGCTGAAAATAGAAAAATGAGAACTCAGAGGATTTAACAACTAGGAAAAACAGTTTCTGGATATGAGAAGGGGGAAGTGAGTTGTATTATATTGTGACAGCTTTATTTTCATCAATTCATTTCTCTTAAGATGTGCAAATTTAGGCTACCTAAATTTAACCTTCCTAAATAATTTTGTTTCAAATTGTACACTCGGTAAGAATTTTTCAGTGTGCTTCTCATGGGTACATTTAACTACAAATGCCATGTTTACAGTATTGGAAGCAATAAATCTGGATTTTACCTTGAAATTTTCTACATGCTGCTTTTATGCAGAAAATTTAAGGTGAGTTTCAGCAGGAGCTGGTGAGCATAGGAGTTGCCTTGATAGTGGCTTATGGGGTCAGCTCACTTCTGTGGGCCGGTGGTGACCTTGTTTGGCATCAGCTGCCAGTAGAGTTCCATGTATTAATATAAGACCAGAAATCTCTGTCCTTGTTTATTTTCCTTCTTTCCTTAACTACAGGATTATTAGAGCAAGCCACTCAGAGGTTCTAAAGCCATGCAGAGAAAACCATGCTGGATAATACATTTGCTCTTCCATTTTGTTTTTGTGTGTGTGTGTGTGTTTTAGTTTTCTGGCCATCCAGTCCATCTCCACTTCAACCCCAGGGTCCAGTGAAGTCCAACAACATCGTGACTGTCACTGGGATCTCCCTGTGCTTGTTCATCATTGTTGCCACCGTGCTCATCACGCTGTGGAAGAGGTTTGGCCGCCCCCCCAAGTGCAGCACCTCCACTCGACACAACTCCATCCACTCCCCAGGCTTCCGGAAGAACTCAGATGAGGAGAACATCTGTGAGCTGAGCGAGCGGCATGGGAGCGTCTCAGATGGGGGGGACGGACCCGTGGGGACTCCCGGGGAAATGGGCATCCCTCTGACCTACAGGCGGAGTGTGCCGGTCACTCCCGAGGACGATGCCTCTGGCAGCGAGAGCTTCCAGTCCAACGCCCAGAAGATAATCCCCCCTCTGTTTAGCTACCGCCTGGCCCAGCAGCAGTTGAAAGAGATGAAGAAGAAAGGCCTGACAGAAACCACCAAAGTGTACCATGTGTCTCAGAGTCCTCTGACAGACACTGCTGTCGATGCGGCTGCCAGCCCCCCCTTAGACTTGGACAGCCCAGAAGAAGCTGCAGCAAACAAGTTCCGAATCAAATCCCCATTTCCAGACCAGCCTGTGGTCAGTGCCGGGGAAAGGCCTCCCTCCAGGCTGGATTTCAGCGTGTCTCATGCAAGCTGTGCTGTCAGCCCCAGCCAGACTCTGATCCGCAAGTCTCAGATGAGGCATGTGGGCGGCAGAGGGGGCCCGATGGAGAAGGGCCATGCCAGGAATTCTCATTTCAGGAGGACAGCTAGTTTTCATGAAACCAAGCAGCCTCGGCCGTTCAGGGAGAGAAGCATGTCCACTGTGACTCCACGGCAGGCCCCCACCTACAGCTCTAGGATGCGGACCTGGGACCAGGCAGAGGACAGATTCAAGTCTCAGAGTCGAGGCACCCATCTGTTTCCTGAGAAACTGGAACATTTTCAAGGGGCAGGTGGAACCAGTGGTCCATTAAGCTCTCTCCCTAAATCCTATACCTTGGGGCAGCCCTTGAAGAAACCAGACCTGGGGGATCACCAGGCAGGATTAGCGGCAGGAGTTGAGAGGACAGAGCCTCAGAGAGCTCGGAGGGGACTGTCCCCTAGTCACAAGAGTGTCTCAAGGAAGCAGTCTTCCCCTACTTCCCCCAAAGATAGCTACCAGAGGGTCAGTCCCCTGAGTCCTTCTCAGTGTAGAAAAGACAAGTGTCAGAGCTTCCCTGCCCACCCTGAGTTTGCCTTCTATGACAATACATCATTCGGCCTTACTGAGGCCGAGCAGAGGATGCTGGACCTCCCAGGATATTTTGGGTCAAACGAAGAGGATGAAACCACAAGTACACTTAGTGTGGAGAAACTGGTCATCTAGACCAAGAATCAGTTGGAGACTTGACACAACTGGGATCAGCTGCTCACATTGTTCTGGGGTTTGTTTTATATAACTTTATACCATAGGACAAAATGTGGGGAGAAAGTGACTCACACAGGGGAGAATGTGTGTGTATGCATGTGTTTTATTTCATAAGGAAAAGTTATTTATCCCGATTTTTTTCTTTTGTTACCAAATTTCTATTGGTTTATTACAAATAACAATGATAATAAAATTTAAACAAAAAAATGGGGCTTGGTCTGTCGTGTGGATATGAAAGATGATAAGATGTGACTTGTATAACATGCTTTGAGTGCTGCATTGGCAATTTCTATCCGGAAGCAGAAATCTCAACTAGTAAGGGCTGGAGCAAAGTTAACTTGGTATCAGAACTCTGAATTGTAATTTATTAAGTTATAAATGCCTTGAAGGCGGGGCATTGTGGCTCATGCCTGTAATCCCAGCACTTTGGGAGGCTAAGGAGGGAGGATTGCTTGAGGCCAAGAGTTCAAGACCAGCCTGAGCAACATAGTGAGACCTCATCTCTACAAAAAATAAAATAAAAATAAAAAATAAGCCAAGTGTGGTGGCACGCATCTGTTGTCCCAGCTACTTGGGAGGCTGAGGTGGAAGGATTGCCTGAGCCCAAGAGGTCAAGGCTGCGGTGAGCCATGATTGTGTCACTGCAATCCAGCCTGGGTAACAGTAAGACACCAATTCAAAAATAATAATAATAATTAAAAATAAATAATTATCATAATACTATAAGAAAGGAATTGGCAGTAATGGGAAACTGCCAGGGTAGAGGAGCACACCTCATTAACAAGGGTACCTGCATAATGAACATTTGTATACCTAACCCTTAATTGTACCCCGCATCTTTAAAATTAAAAATTAAAAAAATATACATACATGCATTAAGAATTTAACTCCTACTGGGGCAGTATTGATCAAGTTTTATATTTGGCTGACTAAGTTAACTAGGTTACGAAGCTACTTAGAAACGGTGATACCTTAAGATAGTCCAGAAGAACATTCAGACCAGAGTTGAGTGATATCTTAAATTTTTTTTAATGCAAAAAGGAATCCAGGTGACTTAACAAAAGTATGTGAACTAATTCTGCTTTGGAGAAGTAACAAAAGAAGCTGGTTGTTCAGATAGTAAGTCAAATGAAGACCTATTTTTCATTGTTTTGAACAAATAGTGGACATTTCGGAAGGTAGAGTATTGTCTTCTGAGAAAGCCTCAGATGGAAAATGGGCAGCATATACTTACCAGGCCACTGCCTGGTGCCAGGATGCTGGTCATGTGCTCCTGGGCCATACTGGCTGCAGAGACCCCAGAGGGGGGGTCATCCTGAAACTGGTGTATGTATTGTGTTATTAGGACAATGCATTAATTTACTTTAAGTATATAGAAAGCAGGTAGACCAGTTTATAATGTAGAGTTTAAGGTTTTTTTGTTTGTTTTTTTAATTAGAAGAAAGAGTTAAAGAGGACAATAGAGGAAAAAAGTCTTTTTGGAAATTTAGAATCACTTTTGTTTGCTCATTAAATCTCCCACATTTTATAGACAAGGCATTTGAGACTCAGGGAGGGTAATTAACAGGATTGCATAGGACATGGCCTGATAACCTTAATTCTACGTCCTGTGCTCTTTGCACTGTGTCATCACAGTTTTGGCAAGTCTTCTTCAGTGGCAGAAACTTCAGGAGAAAGCTGGCCCTTTCTGCAATAAAAGGGCACAGACCCCTCTACTAGCTTTCCACGATGCTTCCTGCTGCTTGGTGAGGTGTTAGGACTGGCCTTGCAACTTTCTTTGTTTGGCAGTCAGGGCTAAGCAAAAGAATCTTCCTTCATTGGAAGTCTGTCATCAGTTACCATGTGGACACTCTCCAATCTCATGTACTTCCTTTCAGCCCTTGGCCCTAATGACTTATCTACACTTTCCTTTTTCATAGTGACCTCTCTAACTGCCACACCCACCCTGCCTTTTAGATTATGTTTCTCTTCTTCCTTTTAGAGTTTATCAGGATGTCAGCCTGCCAGTTGAGCTTCAAGGACAGTTGGAGAGAGTGGAATTAGTTGGGAAAAAAAAATCACAAATGCAAATACCGTAGTTTTAAAAGTTTCTCCCATATTTGTTGCATTACCACTTCATGTGTGCCATTTTTGTTGAGAATCAAAATATACCACCTTTTGGGAATGCTTTAATAATAATATAACTAGCTTTCAGGAAGAGGAGGGGTAGATTATTCAGAGCCATCTGACAACTGGTATGTGCTGATGTGAAGGAGAGGAAATCAGGCTTTTAAATCTTCATTTTCTTTGTTTATCATACTAGGAAGCTTTGTTCTTTTTCCAAGTTCACAAGCCTGCCTACCAACCTTTGAGGACAGAGGGTACAGACTTGCTTCTTCCAGATTTCACGGTGACTTACTGCAGTGTCACACAGAGACCAAAACAGCTATGGGAATGGTAAAAACTGGAAAATACTATGAACAGAAATATTTTCTGTTCAATTATGTTCTTCTCCACTAAGTTGATAGTGAGCTAACAACAGCATGTAACATGTTCACTGTCTACCTAGCCCTGTTCTCTGGGACTCTAATCATAAGCCAATCTTTATATTTCAAAGTTAAGCTATTTTGGCCTCTGCCTCTGTGAAGAAGGAAAGAAGATACCTCAGCATTGTGCTTGGTGGATAAGTGTCAAAATTCATTAGAAATAACTTATTCTTTACCATTGTGTCTCTAGGTCCTAGCCCTCGTGGCTGTCATGGAATAGGAGCCCGCCTGGGCAACTTGGCGAGACCTCATCTCTACAATAAATCAAAAAATCAGCCGGGCATGGTAGCGCATATCTGTAATTCCGGCTACTCGGAAGGCTGAGGCAGAAGGATTGCCGGAGCCCAGCAGGTCGAGGCTGCGGTGGCCGGGAGCGGCCGCTGCACTCCAGTCTGGGCGACGGAGTGAGACTCCAACTCAAAAAAAAAAGAAAAGAATAGGAGCTCAATAAAGGTTTGTTGAATAAAATGACCAGCTATTTGAAAGCCCTCAAACTACTTGGGGGGAATCCCCCCAAAACTTGAATTTATTTATAAAAAATTGTGTATCTATTCTTAAATGTTTAAACTTCAGCCAACCTTAAAGTACTCTTCATTTGATGCAATACACCTATAGAGATGCTTTTCCTATTCTTTTTTTTTTTTTTTTTGAGTTGGAATCTCACTCTGTCACCCAAGCTGGAGTGCCATGGCACACTCATGGGCACCCCAGCGCTGACCTGGGCTCAGGCATTCCTGCCGCCTCAACCTTCCAAGTAGCCAGAACTACAGGCATGTGCTACCACACCCAGCCAATTTTTTAAAAAATTTATTGCAGAGATGAGGGCTCACCAAGTTGCCCGGGCTGGTCTTGAACCCGTGGGCTCAGGCAATCTACTTGCCTCGGCCTCCCAAAGTGCTGGGATTACAGGCTGAGCCACCAAGCCTGGCCAAAGACACTTTTTCCACTACTCAAAACAGTTTCTGACCTCATCAATTTTGATGCCTTTTAGTGCTTCTGCTGTTTTTTTGTTTTATCTCTTCCACATTGGCAAATGTTTCCCTTTGAAGACTTTTTTCATCTGGGGAAACAAAAAAAGGTCACAGGGTAAAACTGGGTAAATAGGGAGTGTGGAGCACAGGGCATGCTATTTTTAGTTAAAAACCGCTGAACACTCAGCATGGTGTGGGTGTTGTCATGGTGGAAAACCAGTCACCTGTTTGCCATAACTAAGGATGTTTCTTCCACAAATCGTGATGCAACCTTCTCAAAAAACTCCAGATAAAAACTTTGGCTGACCATTTGGTCTGGAAGAACAAATTCTGAATGTACAACAAGGGACCCTCCCTTCCAAAGATAATTCCAGTTTTTTGGGACTCCCCCCTCATATTTATGGTTGAATTAGAATAATTCTATATGATGCTTTAAATCTTAAACCCTTGTGAAGAGGATGTACTCCCATGAGATGTCATGAGATTTTAATTACTGGGGTTCTCCATAAATGAAAGGATCCTCATTTTTTTTTTTTTTTTTTGGCTGTTTTCCTGACTGAAGGTGATGCTGTATCTGGAGTCAATTTCTGTCTCTGGTACACAGTGGTCACTTAATAAGTATTGAATGTATATGAGAGTGGCCTCTGAGGAGATGCTCTCCCTTCCCAGTAGTCTCCACCTTTCACCCCACTCTCCAGGGTCTTCCCTAGCTCTTTGAGGCCAATGCTCCCCAATTGTGACTTCTGCTTAAGTAGGTACAATAGAGCTGAGAGCATTCAATGTGCCAAGCCCTCACCACTGCTGCCCAATGATGATCCAGCCCTTCCTACCAATATTTCCTCCTCAAGTCCTACTCCACATAAACCTGTCCCACAAAATATATAAAATGCTGTTTTATGACTTTGATCATTTATCATTTTATGCTAGATATATAGCTATATAAAATGATATTGTATACTTCCGGGTCATTTTTATACAAAAAGGATGCTTAATTTCCTAGAGTAGCTCACAGATCTCAGAGAAATATGTTTATAAATGATATTCTAAAGGAGAAAGATGAAGAGATGAATAGCACGAGGCATAGGGGAAGAGGCACAGAGCTTCTATGCCCTCCAGGCTTACCATCCTCCAGGAGCCCTCCATGTACTCAGCTATCCTGAAGCTCTCTGATCCTAGTCCTTTTGGTTCTTTATGGAGACCTCATTATATAGGCATGGTTGATTAAATCCTTGGCCATTGGTAATCAACTTAACCTTCAGCCTCTTTCCTCTCCCCAGGGGTTGGGAAGTCCCAACCATCTCATCACGCCTTGGTCTTTACAGTGACCAACACCCATCCTGCAGCTACCTAGGGCCTGCCAGTCACTAGTCAACTCATTAACCTACAAAAAGACACATATTGCTTTGAATAGTCCAAGGATTTTAGGACTTGTATGCCAGAAGACTGAGGGGAAGCCCATATATACATTTCACAACAACATACACACACACACACACACCCAGAATCAATCCAGAGAGGGTCCAAAAACAGACAAATAGGAATTCCAGAAATAGCAAGAAGACTGAGTGGGGAGAAAGCAAAGAAATAATATGATAAAATTTTTTCACAGCTTGCTGAAAAAGTGAGCTTTCATTGAAAAAGAGCCTCCTGAGTGTTCATTAGGGGGAATGAAAAAGACCACATATTATTTGGAAGTTTCAGAATAAGTTATATAGAAGACCCTAAAAGCTGTCCAGGGGTTAGGGAACACAAACCTCTGCAAGAAACAAGAATCATGCTGGCATCAGATTTTTTCATCAGCTACACAAGAAGCCATGAAATAATAGCTTCAAAGTTCGGGGGAAATGATTTCCAACTTGAGACATCTATACTCAGTCAAATTAATTGTGAGGGCAACAAGAAAGCATTGTTAGGCATGTAAAGACTCTGAAAGCTTGCCTGCTTTTTCTTGAGTTATTTGAACAGATACTCCATCAGTAAAACAACAAAGCAACATGAGGAAGTCATAGGATTCAAGATACAGCAAATGTGACCCAGAATGTCAGCTTTGTGGGTGACTTGGTCACCTGTACACATCTGAGCTAGAATAGGGGATCCAGGAAAGACAGGAATTTTATAGAATATAAGAGTTGGAAGGACTTGGAAGATGTACTACAGGCAAAGAATGGATGAAAATAAGAAATGTACCTAGACATTATTTTTTAAAAGATTCTACAAGAAAGTCATACTACAGATTTGAATCAAATTAAACTAAGACATCAATACCTCAAAAAAAATTCTGAGCAACAGATTGGGTAAAATGGCAAATATGTCCTCTTTCATCAGGAAGACACCAGGCAAAGGAAAGAAAGAAGAGTATACTAACCGTGATTTTGAGCATTGAGCAGCACAGGATTATGACACTGTAATTACAGAGAAAATGAATCACAGCACACTGCTTGACTCAGCTGTGAACTGTTTTCATAAGCATCATAATGTTAATGCTATTCATTGGTTACTGTCTATTAGGTTCAACCTAAGGACAAACTATAGAAGACTTGATTATAGTCACAGAAAGGAATGTCAGTGTTATCAGTCATGGAAATCTAAGAATTGGAGTATGGGTTTTAAAAGTTTGGAAGTAGAAACAGGAGTGAGGGGTCCAAGAGAAGTAGAACCTCAATATCCTCCTCTAACAAAATGGGAGCCCAGAGATGCTATGTTTGGTAGAATAAAAGCAAAAGTTTTAGGGATATTAATGCTAAAAAAGTGAACAATAGAACTAAAAATAGTGATGTAACTATTGTGTATGCCTTGTCTGTTTTGAGCGGGTGAATTAAGCTGAATTTTTATCTGTCATTGCAAGAGTCAATCATTAATGTCATAAAATAGCAGCCTAATCATATTTACACAGTTGAAGATCATCAGCAGGGGAATTTAAAACCACAAAGAGTAAAGTTGTAGCTTTGGGGAAGTAGGACTGAAGCTGGGTAAATAAAAAACAAGGAACAATTGCTTTTTGTTCTAAGTGTAAATCTTCCTGTACTATTTACTTTTTTTTTTAACTTCAGCAAAGCAAAAACCAACAATCCTACCTTAAAAGGTTATGGTGAGGGTCAGAGATGTCTACTTTTAATGCCTGGAAATATAACCTGTGAGCCTTCTCATGGCTGTTATTAGGAGAATTTGCTTCTGTTGCTGCTAGAACTCCAACCTCTTTCACTCCAATTTTTTCCTTCCGTGGGAGCCTGGACGGTTTATACTACAGCTGTCCTGCCCTGCTGATGGTTCCTCCGGTCATTCCAGCTGTGGTTGTCTCTCACTGTCCACTTCCGCTGCTGGTGTGGGTGTCCCCATCCTGCCGTTGCTGCTTTTTTTTTTTTTTTGAGTTGGAGTCTCACTCTGTTGCCCAGGCTGGAGTGCAGTGGCATGTTTCCAGCCACCGCAGCCTCGACCTGCTGGACTCAGGTGGTCCTTCTGCCTCAGCCTTCCAAGTAGCTGGAACTACAGGCATACGCTACCACGACCGGCTAATTTTTGATTTATTGTAGAGACAAGGTCTCGCCAAATTGCCTGGGC
>CAUYQG010022127.1:0-26094 GCA_963574415.1 Tarsius wallacei
GTATCTATCTGAGGATGGGGAGACACCTCTTATCAACAAGGGTACCTGAACGAAATATTTTTGTATGCCTAACCCCTAACTGTACCCCACAATAACATAATAAAATAAAATAATATATTAAAAAAAAAAAAAAAAAAAAAAGAAATTTGAGGTTTCAAAACCCAATCTTCTAAAATATCTAATTAATTCCATTCTTATTCTGTCTTTTGGGGTGATCTTCAGTGCAAGAAATCAGTCTAGTCGTTATACCCACCAACAGCAGTGGGGTGGAAAATGGGAGACAACAATGGTAACAGGATGGAAAGCAGTTTGAAAGTCAATGAGAAGGTTTCTGAGTGCTGAGCAATCCTTACAAACCTTAGCTTGGCCTTCTGAGTGCTCCAATTTTCTTTCTAGCCTCCTCTCTTGCCATCCTCCCCTCACCTAACCACATGAACACAGCAAGCACTTCCATCCTTCCAAGGTTTTCCTTATGCAGTTCCTTCACCTGGAATGCCTTTCTCCCATACCTTGAGACTTTGAAAATCAACTCATCATTCAAGGATCAACTTAACCACCTCCTCTGTGAAGACTTCCTCATCCTCACCAACTTAGAATTAGTCACTGCATCCTCTATGTGGTCACAGACTTTACTTGTATCCTCATAGCACATAAATGATATGTTACATTGTAGTAATTTGTGTCGATGTCGGTGTCTCGTACTGATGTGTAAGCTCTTTGAGGGAAATTTTGTTTCTCTCTGATACCCAGTTCCTTGAGGACAAGGACTTGTAATCTTTGTCTGTTTATCTTTGTGTCCTCAGGGCCTGGCAAGGGACCCAGCACAAAGTGAGGCTCTTGGTAAATGTTTATTGGATAAATAAATGATTATTGAATGAGAAGTTCATAAATGAATAATGGATACAAGTCATGGCATGTAAAACACTAAAACAGCAGATAAAGAAAAAGAAACTTGTAGTTTTTTTTTTTACATACCATATCTTTCCAGAACAAATTTGACATGGCTTAAAAATCATGTATAATTGAATTAAGGAGGTCATTGAAAAGGACAGCAAGTGGGTGATTTTGTTGTAACAACTAATCTCTTGGTTTACAATAGTAAGAAATAAAATACAACATCAAAAGCCCATTTTCTGCTTTTTCACTCTTGGCAGAAGCACACAACCCTCAGCAAAACAATGATACTCTTGGAAGAGCTCAAAAACACAGGATACTGACAGCATGTTGGGTTTTTTCCATTATTTTTTATTATTCTCTTTTCAGAGCTAACTAGTAAAGGACATAGGTGAGAAAAAAATGTCAAGTAGAGGTAAAGAAGAGATGTGTCAAAAAGAAATAAAGTTTCAAGGTAAAGGATGAAGTAACTTTTGCCCACTGAAATATGCTATTAAGTGAATTTAAAAGCCACTAACTTCTAAAGAAGGTGCTTACTGGGGGTGAGAAGGAGAGGGAGAGGGAGAGAGGGAGAGGGAGAAAGGAATTTAAAGAAAGATAAAGAAAAATCAGCAGCTCCATCAGAAAAGGAGGACAATGAATGGACTGGGAACTAAAGATAAAGCAGTCATTACAACCGAATGTTGTAATTCGTTCTGGCCTTTCTAGCAATCAAGAAAACAATTCATTTGCTTTATACAAATCTCTCCTTGTTTAAAGATAACGTGGCACTGGGAGTAAGTCATCAACTCTGAGCTATTTCTCTAGAAGTGAGGAGGGCTTCTGTTTGTAGCCCTCCCCCACTCTCATGGCCAGTACCTTTTGTGAGCCATGATACACACTGGCAGGGTTGGCTGTGACCTTGGGATGGATGAAAACTAAGAGGCCTACAAAAGACTGAGCGTGTGGCTCCTGCCTGCTGCCCAGCCATGGACTTTGAAAAGTGAAAAATAAGAAACCTGTTCCCTCCAAAAGAACCATATTTTTTTAAAGCAAAGATTCACACATAAAATACAAACATTTAGATTGTTTACCTTGGCTTCCTTTTAAAAAAAAGACAATCATTGAATATTACAGTGGTGGTTTATTGAATTTCTCAATTTAGAAAACCTTTTAGAATATATAGAAATGTTATCTAAAATTTTTTGTTAATTAACTTTTCCCATTGCCAGCAACTTAAATCTAGTCTCATCCTCCTCAGAAAGACAAGTTACAGCTAATGCTTAAACATTCATCTTCCCCTTCTAATTGCTGTGTAGGAGTAATTCTGTGATTCTGGAAGGAAACTTCAGTGCATAAATGATCGCGTCTCTCATTTGCTATTTGGAAGTTATAAAAAATTACAAGACATCATTCCATTATATTCCCTCATTTCCTTGTCATTGGGAAAGGTTCCAACCTCTCATCATATTAAAAAGCAATTATCAAAATGTTTTATTCCATAATAAGTTTGACTACTAGGAGATAAAGTATTCAGAAATCAAAATAAGGGGGTTCTTTTTAGCATATAAACAGGTGAGTCAACCCTCCAAATCTGAAAAAAAAATTACATGTAAAAGATTACTCTTGAAACCATCCATTCGGAATTTGGTGTCTTTGGTGTTTCTATACTGCCTAATTCCCCCATTAAGCTGTTGTGATTGCATTATAGATGTTATCTTCTTGCTGACTATGCAGGCTGATGGAGTTAGGTTACAGTTCCTAGAAAAATTAGTACACAGCACTATTCACCAAGGTAAGCTGGGCTTTGTTAGAAAGAATTCAGAGAGTGCTTTCTCCTACAGTCAGTCAACCAGTAGTGGGCTCTGAAGCCACCATGTGCAGGAGACTGTACTTCCGAGCTGGGGAGAATTACAAAGGGATTTAAAGGTATACCACCTAACCCCCTTCGTAATAATCCTTAACATTTGAACAGAAGCGTACAGTTTACAAAGGGCTTTCCCCTAGGTTATCACTTTTGATCCTCACAATAACCCAGAGAAGCCAGTAAAGTAGATCTTACCAATCCTCATTTGATACACGAGGAAACCAAGGCTCAGAGGGTTTATGTGCCTTACCTGAAGTCATAGAGTTATTAAAAAGAGGGAAAAAAAGAAGGAGAAGGAAGCCAGGGTTAGAGTCCAAGGCCTTTGATGAAGAGTGCAGTGCTCTTTAACATCCTGTTGCTTCTCACATATCAGCAAATCCAGGGTGCACATAAAGAGACAGTGCTGAATCAAATCATAAATAGAACCATCATCCTGAAGGGTCATGATGTCAGAAAGGAGCAAAGGATAAATGGTGAGGCGGACTGGGGTGTCACCTACACCAAAGCTTGGACCATTCAGCATCTTTGCATGAAATAGAAAACAGGTGCTTGCTTCTGATGGGTACAGTCCTTAGGGTGTGCACATAGCTCACAGAACCTTTGTGGGAAGTAGAAAAGGAGGAAGTGTGCCACTTCCACCCATCAGATGTAGCCAGTACCGGGGTGCAGGGCTGGGTGAGCATGATTTAGATTCCAACCTGCACTGTTCTCCTTGGCCGGGTGCCTTGGTCCTGGGGATTTCTACAGAACCGTACATAACGGTCCTGACTTAAGAGACTAGAAGACCTGAAACAGGTAAATCTACCTAGAGACTTTGCTATTCAAAGTGTGGTTCTTGAACCAGCAACATTAGTTTTCACCTGGAGGCTTGTTAGATTTGCAGAATCCAAGGCCCCACTTCAACCCAACTGACTCAGAATCTGCATTTTAATAAGATCCCCACATGATTTGAGGAACACTGGGCTCCAAACAGGAGGAAAGTTAAGAGCAGGATCTCTGGGGTTAGAGCTAGGTAAATCACTGATTATCCATGGAATGGCAAACAGGTTTGTTTGGCTTGACAAGAGGAACTGAGAGCATAGGAAAGCCCCTGCCCTCCACCAGCACTCTGTTTGGAACTTAGTGTAGCATCACCTTTTACTCTTCTTGTACTACTTGATTCGACAGACACTGTCTGAGCCGTCTCCGATGCATTAAAGCCACACGTCTAAAGCTCAGTATGTCATGGTCCCTGTTCTCAAGGAGGTAACCGTCTAGAGACAATAGAGAATATTCAATTCAGTGCAGCAAGCACTCCAATGAAGTTGTACACAGAGCACTGGGGGAGCAACGAGGAGCAGCAAACAACTCTGCCTGTGATATTTGAGTTAGGTGTTGAAAGACGAGGACTTGCTTACACAGAGAGGAGAAGAGTGTCTCTCCAGGTAGAGGTGTGTCTATCTCCTTCACAGAATTGTGGACCTTTTGTAGGGGGATCTGGTTTCATTTATAGAACCCTTCCCTTCCCCTGTTTCAGGTTCTACCACAGTGGTCAATGCACAGCTGTTACTCAATTAATGTTTATTAACTAACTGATGAACTGACAGACTGCCTGAAAAAAAGATGAGTGAATGGTTTTGGAAAGAGGAGTCCCACAGACTAACATGGGAGGTGGAGAGACCTTGTAATCTCCCAGGAATGGTGTGGTTAAGATCTACAGTTGGGCTAAGGCTGAATAAATGAGGAAAAGATCTAAGAGATACTGTACTATGATAGAATTCTTTTTGTCTGAAAGAAAAATGTAACAAGGAGACAGAGACATTTTAAAAATACACCTTTATTAAATCTGAATAATCCTTAACAATGAGCTGAGAGAGCCTGCAATCAGATCCATTCTCTCCAAATGGGCCTAGTGGAGGGTACTGGGAAATACTGCTGCCAGAAATTAGACCTGCTTTTTTCAGCTCACCGTGGGGTTTCATTTTGCTTTGGATGAGAAAGAATGGGCATTTTCCTTTTACAAGTCTCCGTTGCACAGAACAAGTCAGGATCACCTTGAATGAAACCCAGTCATTAGTCTATCTCTTATCGGCATGACATTTCCAGAGAGGGGAAGAGGGAGTGAGTCACATGTTGGCAAGCCAGGGACCCAAAGGGGCTCATCTGGGCCCTCTGAGTGCAACAAAACACACCATAACCCATCAGTCCCAGAGTCTCCCTGCACTGAATATTCAGGTTTGTCACATAATTGGTTTGGAGCCTGCATGTATACTATAAGTTGAATGCAGATGACATTTTCTACAACATAAGAAATACATTTCAGAAACGTAAGTTAGACTCTGCTCCTTAGTGTATACAGACTATTGGGCATTCAGGAAAGGCTGGGAACTCAGTGTGGTTAAAGTTGTAGAGCTGGTGGAGGCCGACAGGGGAGTGGAGAGATTTCATGCAAAAGATGCACAGGCCCTGAACCAAGCCCATGGGGCACGGGCAAGAAGAGGAGGGTAAGGATTTCAGAACTGTGGAACAAATTGAATGTGGGTGGCCAGAGATTGGGGAGAATTGAGAATGACTCCCAGATTTCTGTTTCGGACAGTGGTGCAGGCTGGGGCCAAGGGGATGAAGATCATGAGTTTGGGTTGGAACATGTTGAGTTGGAAGTGCCTGTGAGTCATTTAGGTGCTGCTGTCCAATAAGAGTTGAAAGTATAGGGCTGAAGTTCGGTGGAAAGGTTTAGGCTGGGCATATAGAAGTGGAAGTTCTGAGCATATTATAATGAAAGCCACACGAGGGAATTATGTCTCCCAGGAAGAATACACAGAGCAGGGAGAGGAGAAGACTGAGGAGAGGACTCTGGGAAAAGCCAATAAGAGCTAGAACAGAATGTTGTCAAGGAAGCTGAGAGAGGACAAAGTTTCAGGATGAAGGGGGCTGTCAAGAGTTTGGAACACTATAGAAGGTTGCAGAGGATGAAGGCTGAGAAGAAATCAGCAGATGGGTCAGCTAGTAGGTCCTTAGTGATCTTGGTCAGAGCAAGGAAGGAAGAATGGCTACAAAATGAAAAACTAGAGACTATGAGGCTTTTGGTGATGGAAGAAAGAATGAGGAGAGAGATTCTAGGGAAGGACTTGTAGTATGCCAGAGGATTGGGCATGCTAGAGCAGGACAGATTTGGGTGAAGAGAGAGAGAAAAAAAGAACGTTAATTGAGGTAGATCCCTGGGGAGGTGACAGAAGGATGCGTCTTAGAAAGGAAAGACATCTTTCCGTTGAAACAGAATGGAATTAACAAATAAGCACACACAAAAAAAGACACAATAGAATGTAATGTTCTGAAACACATCCTGGTCAATAATAGAAATATTAGCACCTGGAGAATTAACAGAAGAAAGATGCAATCCTGCTTGGCTTGAATAACTAATTCAAATCTCTCATGCCAACTCCTCACCACTTGTGCCTAATTAACATACGGCACCCTAACAGTTATGCATGTCACTATATACGTATCAGGGTAACTGCATTTTAAGTTTTATTTTATTTCACAAATAAACTCCAAAGTCTGCTCAATTTTCATAACTTGTAGCTTATCTAATATTGTTTGCTCATTCCTTTTTTTTTTTTTTGAGTCAGAATCTCACTCTGTCACCCAGGCTGGAGTGCAGTGGCTCACTCATGGCCACCCCAGCGTCGACCTGCTGGGCTCAGGTGATCCTTCTGCCTCAGCCTTCCAAGTAGCTGGAAAAACAGGCACATGCTACCATGCCTGACTTATTTATTTATTTATTGTAGAGACAAGGTCTTGCCAACTTGCCCGGGCTGGTCTCAAACCCTTGGGCTCAAGCAATCCACTCGACTCGGCCTCCAAAGTGCTGGGATTATAGGCTGAGCCACCAAGCCCGGCCTGCTCATTCTTTTAAAAGCATTTTCAGAGCATTGCTTTAGGCAGGAGAAAATTCTCAGGTATCAGTGTACTTATATGACATTTAACTTGGCAATTGGGAGATGAGAGAGAAAAAAGTAATATATATATACGGGAAACAAGGAGGACAATGTTATGGCCTTATGACACTCAAGAGCTATGCTTGCTAATGGGGATGCACTCATTTTGAGAGAAGATTGTGTTTTCAAAAGAAGCTTTTTTCCAGGTCTTGGGTAGTTACATATAATTACTGCATCATAGGGAACACAAATTTGTTGAAAACTCAGCAGATGTGTTATCTAGAGGTCATCATGTGAGACGTGGTTTGATGTGCACTACAGCAAAACTTGCTCTGAGATATTTTTGCTTCCCTACACAATGATTCATCTCTTTGTCTGAGACATGAAAATTTGCACGATTCTAAAAGGTATTAGAATATGTTTTTAATTCCAGTATAAACATTATAAAAATAACAACTAGCATATATTGATTGCCTGCTTTGTGATAGACACATAACATGTATTATTATAGAATTTTAAAGCTTCTTATAGAATCTGTTTTCATTGTGTCAGTAATCCTAAGAGATAAGCAATACTATCAGCCCCTTTTACAGAAGAGAAAACTGAAGCTTCATCTGCCAGATATTACCCCAATTCTCTGTTCCTATTCACAGTAAACGTCACTAAAGTGTTGTCTCTACTTTGTCTCCAACACTTTCTTAGAGCCACTCCCACCAGGCTGTCGCCCATAACACTCCACAAAAAAAACCGGCTTCATTTAAGTAACCAATAACCTCCACATTCCCAATCCATAGGCCAATCCTCAGTCATACCCTTCCTTGACCCAGCAGTAGCATTTAAGACAGTGAATCACTCCTTTCTACTTAACACACTTTTCTCTTTTAGTTTTCAGGACACCACACTCATTTGATTTCCTCCAACTTCACTGATCACTCCTTAGTCCTCACTGCTGGTTGTGCCAGTTCTGTGACTTCTTATTTTTTTTAATTTATTTATTTATTATAAATAATGTGGGGTACAATTCAGGGTTAGGTATACAAACATTGATCATGCAGGTACCCTTGTTGATGAGGTATGCCCCTCCCTCCCCTAGCAGTTTTCACCAACTGCCAGTCCCATACCCCCTTCCCCTGACTGTTTTCCGCTACTGCCAATCGCTTTCTTATAGCATTATAATTGTTCAAGATCACCTTATGAGTGAGAACATATGGAACTCTGTTCTTTGTTTCTGTGATAAATCACTGAGTATGTTTGACTCCAAATCCATCCAATTTGCTGCAAAGACCATATATTTGTCCTTCTTTATGGCTGCATAATATTCCATTGGGTATATGTACCACATTTTTTTTTCTACAGTCCAGCTTCGATGGGCAACACTGTTGGTTCCATGTTTTTGCTATTGTGAATACTTAATGTAGTGGTGCCTCAGGACTCAGTCATTGGATCTCTTCTCTATCACTCCCTCAAGCGATCCCATCTGGTCTCATGATGCTGTTGGTTATCTGTTTACTAATGTCTCTCAAATTTATATTTCCAGCTCAGACTTCTCCCTTGAGCCTCCAATTTGTTTATTTTTATATTTTTCAGGGTTGGGGCAGATTTATTTATACTATCCTTTTCATGCCTCCTGTACATCAATTTTTTTAAATGGCCATTGAGCATGCACAAAAATATCCAGTATTAGGGTACTCTTTGCATACTCAGCTGTTTTTTTCTCTTTATTTCAATAGCTTTAGGGGGCACAAATAGTTTTTGACTCCATGGCTGCATTGTATAGTGATGAAAAATGATCTTCTGATTTGTGTATCCAACTTTCTACTCAATATCATCTCCATGAAGATTTCTAGCAGACATCTCAATATGTCCAAGACACTGCTCTTGAACCTTCCCCACCATGAAAAGGTAAAAAGGCATTATATGCATATATCATAATCTTGCTTTGTACCCCATAAATATAACAATCATAATTTACCCACTTACAATTTTCCGATAGGTAAGCAACGAGGAAGGCCTGCTCCGAAGTGTACCCTTCCTCAGATGTAGGTAGTATCTTCATCCTTCTGGTTGTTCAAGCCAAAAACTTTGACTTTATTCTTGGTATCTTTCTTTTTTCATCCAGCATGCCCAATCTATCATGAAATGAAGATGGTTCCACCTTCAAAATATATCCAGAGTTCAGTCATTCCTCACCACCTCCACTGCTACCTCCTTGTTCCTTTATCTCACCGGTCATGCTTCAGCCTACCACAGATAGTCATGAAGCTATTTCCCTTTGCTCTGTGTTCAGATGTCACCTTCTCAACAAGACCTACTCTGAACACCTTATTGAATACTGCAGGCTGCATCCTTTTTCCAGAAGCCCCATATCCAAGGACCCTACTCAACCTTTGTTTTAGTTCGTGACACTTGTCACCTCCTAACACATCACACAGTCCACTTATTTGTTATATTAACTGTTACCTATCTCCCCTTCTTAGAATGTAAGCCTCATGAGGACAGGGGTTTTGTTCACTACTATACCTCACCCAAGCACAGAGAACAGTACCTGACATACAGCAGCCCTCATAAATGTGTATTGGATTGAATTAGAAAGCTTAACAATCTTGCCAAAGGTTGCTCACACGGTGACAGGTCTGGAATTCAAACTCATAGCCTTTCTGATACCAAAGCCCATACCTTTGGTGGCTTCATCCTATTATACCATGGAGCAGTGCTTCTCAGCAGAGATTCCCTGAGCTCTTCTTGCAAGCCAAGAATACAACATATTGTTGCTGCAACCAAGTGTACTAAGTATTACAATGATGATTCCCAGAGAAAATATTGAGTTGAACAAGTCACTCAGTGTAGTATAGAATTCCACTTGGTGTAAGGGGGAAAAGAGTGCAGCAACATCAAACACATGTCCAGGAGCAGGAAGGGTGGGATGGGGATTTGTTGTTGTTTAATGGGTATAAAGTGTCAGTTATACTAGAAGAATATGTTCTAGAGATCTGTGTTTTAGCGATCTAGAGAACGTAGTGCCTGTAGTTACCAATATGATATTGTGCACTTCAAAGTTTGCTAAGTGGGTAGATCTCATGGTATTTGTTCTTATCACAAATAGAAAGGACACAAGGAAACTTGGTAGGTGTTGGATATGTCCCCCTTCTGGGAATATACCCGGAGGAACTCAAACCACTCTATAAAAAAGATACCTTCACACGCATGTGTACAGCCTTTCTGCACACACGTGTGTTTATTGCAGCATTATTCACAATAGCAAAGACATGAAACCAACCATGCTGCCCATCGACAGTGAACTGGATTTTAAAAATTTGGTACATATACAAAATGGAATATTATGCAGCCATAAAGAAGAACAAAATTATGAACTTTGCAGCCACTTGAACGGATTTCGAGTCTATAATACACAGTGATCTATCAAAGAAACGAAGAACTGAGTACCACATGTTTTCGCTCATAAGCGGACCCTGAACACTTATCATAATAATATAAGAAAGGAATTGGCAGTAGGGGAACACTGCCAGAGGAGGAAGGGCATAACATCAACAAGGGTACCCAATCTTAAACTAGGAGAAGTGTAGACCAAAGGAAGGCCCAAACTTCACCTATACGATGACCATTTAAGTACCTAACCCTGAATTGTACCTCACATCTTTTAAGCAAACAAATAATTTGTCAATTATACCTTAATAAAGCTGGAAAAAATAAATGATGAGGTGAGGTCAGCCCTAGATGATCTGCACTCTCTACTCCAGCACTGACCCTCTGTGACCACATTATTTGGAGTTGAAGATAAAGATGTTGCTTGGCAGTGTGGCAATTTCTCAAAGAACTAAAAATTGAACTTCCATATGATCCAGCAATCCCTTTTGGGGAATATGCCCAGAGGAACAAAAATTACTATACCAAAAAACACCTGCACATGCATGTTTATTGCAGCATTATTCACATAGCAAAACATAGAACCGACCAACCCAGATGTCCATTGAAAGTGGACTGGATCAAGAAAACGTGGTACATATATGCAATGGAATATTATGCAGCCATAAAGAAGAACAAAACCATGGCCATGGTAGCCAGCAAAATGGATGCAGCTGGAAACCATCATACTAGACTCACTTCATGAGATACTAAACTCTCACTGAGTGAGAACATGAGTACCGCATGTTCTCACTCATTAACAGGCCCTGATCACTGGTCACACAAGCCCAAGTGTGAGATCCACAGATGCTGGATACTGCTAAGGGAGGGAGGGAGGGAAAAGGGAGGAGGGCACATGGCAACACACTGGGTATCTGGTCCGTTATTAGGGGGAGAGAGGTCCAGCTAGAAGCGCAAACTTTACCTGCAGGCAACTTACTTAAGTAGTAAATCCTCACAACTTTAAAACAATAATAATATCAACAATTATAAGATATTGCTTGAAACAAAATCTACAAGAGGCTAGGAAACCATTAATTCATTTATTTATTTCTGTATTTAGTTAGTGTCTTAGGTGCAGAAGGTTGAGTTCACCAAACTCAGTTCATGGCAAATTTATCATCATTGATAAATGTTTATTTATCTTATTTATGTATTCCTTGCCATCCCCATACCTCACTCAAATTCTCACTCCCTCATTAGCAACCATTGTCTTCGTTTAATTATGATATTTTTGTTTGTGTATGTTCCTACAGAATGTGTATTATTTTAAATGAATGTCTTTTAACATTTCTGTAAATTGTGTAGTATGGCATTGAATTATATATATATATAAAATTCTATTTCTTGCTGTTTTTTTAAAACCCAACTCTATGTTATAAAAATCTATATATGTTGCTTTATGCACAACGAATCTCTTGCTCCCAATTGCTGCAAACTACTACCAAATGTGCGTCCACCACATTTTGCCTTTCAACTCACCTGTTGATGGATGCAGGACTACCTCTACCTCCCTGTGACCATAAATGATGCTGCAATAAGAAGCATTCCAATTTAGAAAAGAATTGTAGGTGAGGGTGTGACTAGAGAGCTGCTTCTGAGACATGATTCGAAGGATGAAGTTCTATCGTTCAGGTTCCCTTTTCTCCAACGTGCTGTATAGTCTTGGTTGATAGAATTCAGTCCAGATGCTTCAACTGGGGCATTAATCAGTTAGGCTTTTATGGAACTGAGTAATTACATTAGCATGTTTTCTTCACCGAATTGACTAGTTGTTTGAATAAAGTAACCCGGTTGATCAGGAATTTTGACATTGTATAGATGTGCCATGTCTGCTGTCACTCCCAGGAGGCGATTCTACATAACTCTCCCCAAATTATGCAGACCAAGGTCTCTGACCTCCAGTGGATCTTTAAGGAGGCTTATAAAGTCTTCTGTTTTCCTACTTAGCTCTTCCTCCTGTTCTCCATAGCAGCTATTTTAAACCTTCTCCATCTTGTCACTTCTCCCCTCGCTCTCAGCAGGTTACTTTGCCTCCTACTTCAAAGAGAAAATAGAAGCCATCAGATGAAAACTCCCTTAAATTCCCATTACCAAATCTATAGTTTTGCATGCATCCATTCCCACCCTTGTCTCCTTCCTTCCTATTACAAAGGAGTGGCCCAAATTCTGTCTAAGAGGAATCCTCCCATATGTGCTGTGGATCCCACTGCCTCCTTCTTTGCTCTAAAGGCCAACTTACTTCCCACCTCAATATTCCAACCTTTGTGTCTCTACAAGTTACTTCCCATTACCATGTAAACATACACAAGTCTCTCTGATGTTAGCACTACATTTTTACAACCTCTATCAGCCTCAATTTGTTCCAGTGAATCCCCCTTTTCCACCAACTCTTGCATATTAGTCACTAAATTTATTGGAAAAGCTTTATTTGCCTTTCCCTCACTCCTCACTACTCAACCTCCTGGATCTCACCAAAGTTTCCTTATCACTAAATTCATAAGACACATTTCTCTCCTTATCGTACTTACATTCTCAGTAATATTTATCACTACTGAGGACTTTGTCCATTTTGAACCTCTCTTTCCTTGGTTTACATGGAACCACATACTTCTGATTTCCTTCCTACCGCTCTTGAAATTCCTTCAAGGTGTCCTTTGCAGCCCGATCCAACTATGCTTGTCCCTCGATGTTCCTCATTTCTGATCCTACTTGCTTCCATTATTCCTCTACATACTCCCCCTTGGCAATCTTGTTCACTGCTAAGGTGGCTTCAATTATTCTCCAAATCTCCATCTCCATCCCTAGCCACTCTCTTCTGCTCCAGACTTATATATCCAACTCCTTTCTAGACATCTCCACCTGAATGTCCAATGTCCACAGGCATCTCAAAATTAGATGTCTGACACTGAATTTATCATCTTTCTCAACAATCCCCTTTGATCACTTCCACTGTTTCTAACTCAAAGAAACTCATTGCACTGCATATATTCATATTATTACTGAACTATTAGCTTGAAAACTTACAGATGCTTTATATAAATTAAAATTATACACAAATGTGTAAAATAAAAAGTGAAAGCCTCACCAATTCCTCTTCCCAGAGGGAAACCACTATTAACAATGAGGTATACATTGAGATACCACCTAACCCCAATAAGAATGGCCATCATTAATAAAACAAACAACAGATGCTGGCGAGGATACGCAGAAAAAGGAACACTTCTACACTGCTGGTGGGAATGCAAACTTGTACAGCCTCTCTGGAAAACAGTGTGGCGATTTCTGAAAGAACTAGAAATTGACCTTCTATATGACCCCGCAATTCCCCTATTGGGAATACACCCGGAGGAACTCAAATCATTCTACAAAAAAGATACCTGCACACGTATGTTTGTTGCAGCTCTATTCACAATAACAAAAACATGGAACCAACCATGCTGCCTATCAAAGCTGGACTGGATTTAAAAATGGTGGTACATATACACAATGGAATGTTATGCAGCCATAAAGAAGGACAAACATATGGACTTTACAGCAACTTGGATGGATTTAGAGTCTGTCATACTCAGTTTCTTTCTATCACAGAAACAAAGAACAGAGTACCATATGTTCTCACTCATAAGCAGACCTTGAACAATTATCATAATACTATAAGAAAGGGATTGGCAGTAGTGGGAAACTGCCAGGGGAGAGGTGGTGAGGTTGGCAGTTGAGGAAAACTGCTAGGGGAGGGTGGAGCACACCTCATCAACAAGGATACCTGCATAATCAACGTTTGTATACCTAACCCTGAATTGTACTCCACATCTTTAAAAAAAAAAGAATGGAATACAGCAGATCCTTGAATAACAACAACAACAACAACAACAACAACAAACAACAATGAGGTGTGTACCCTTACAACTTTCTTCTGTGTAGATATAAACATGCATGCACACACACAATTTTGTTTTTACACAGAGTTTACCATGCTGTTTTTTCTGTCACGCAAATTGCCTTATAGCAGAAAAATATATTGTGGATATATTTGAATTATTAATCATATTGCTGTAACTCTTTCTCATGAGCTGTGTTTTATTCCATATAAGTATAGCTCACATTTATTTAACCCTTCTGATATTGAAGAACTTTTAGCTTATTTCCAGCTTTCACTATTCCAGGGTTGCAGTGAATGACCTTGCCCACAAATTTTGGTATTCTTGTGCTAGGATAGAATGCTAGAGGTGAAATTTCTGAGCCAAGTCTAAATACTTTGACATTTGCATAGATACTGCTAAAGTGCCCTCAAAAATGTTGTATGGGTTTCTCCCTCTATTTTTCAACTGAGAGACAGCATACTGTAGAGTGCATAAAGTCAACTACTTTAAGTGTGCAACTGGATGAACTTTTATATGTGTATATACCTGTGTAACCACTATCTGAACCAAGATATATACCATTTCCAGTACCTCAGAAGGCTCTCTCTTTCACCTTCACAGTATAGACCTCTCCCTGAGAGATCACTACTCTTTTGAATTCTCTCAGTGATTATTTTTGCCTGTTCATATAAATGAAATTATACAGTATATACTCTTTTGTGTCTGGCTTCTTTGACTCAACATATTTTTATATGTTTCCATGTTGCTGTGTGTATCTATAGTTAATTATTTTACTGCTATGTAGTATTCTGTTGTCTGAATGTCCCATAATTTGTTTATCTCTTCAAACAAACTTGAAACTTGAAACTTGGGTTGTTTCCACTTTTTTGGTTGCTATGAATACAGTGTCTCTGAACATTTGTATACAAATCTTATTGTGGACACATGTTTGCACTTCTCTAAGATGTACATATCTAGGAGTGGAATTGCTGGGCCATAAGATATGTTTAACTTTACTAGAAACCACAGAACAGTTTTCCAAACAGGCTATACCTGTTTGCCTTCCCTCCTGTTGTATAAATTGAAATTTCCTAGGATCTGAGAGTATCACACACTGTATTGTTACTGTACATTTAATTGTCTGTTTCCCATAAAATTGTAGAAACTGTGTCTGCATCATTCAGTACCTCAAATATAGTGGATGCTCAATAAATATTTGTGGAATTGGATTAATAATTAAGTATGCACTGTTTGTTATGCCTAAAGGTCTCTACCACACAATTTGAAGAGTTAACATATGTTACCATAGATAAACTGTTGCAGATGTGGCTGTTTTATTATGCCAAGAACTGTCCCAGTTTCTTGTGGGTAGAACTGTGGCTTTTACATTATTGCATTCTCTATGGTGCCTAGCATAGAACTGGCACAGAGGAAGTGCCTGTAGTGACCAGCATGCTGGACTTGTTTAGATTACACGTTTAAAGGATGCCAACCCTCCCTGAAACCTTCACTTGCTCACATCCATAGACTCAGGTCTAAAGGAAGCAGAGAGAAGAGAGAGATCCTCTTCTACCCTTCACTATCTGCACCATCACCAGTCCCAGTACCAGGAAATATTCCCCCAACCTCAAGTGTACAACATGATTGCTTGGGTCCACTCAAGCCTAAGATCATGCAGGTTGGGAAAGTGGGATCCACTATAAAGTATACTTTTATGTCTCTACTCCCGAAAGGGCCAGTGTCTGAAAACTTGATGCAGCCTGTCACACTAGGTCTTTATTCTTTTCCTATAACTGCCTCTGAAGTTTTCCATTCCTCTGGGAATTTGTGGGCTGAAGATGTTTAAAAAAAAAGAAAAAGAAAAAGAAAAATCTTTCTTGCATGAACTAGGCCTTCATCAAAATTCACTGCGACTCAGATTCATTTCCATTTCTAGTCCCATTGCTGCCCACAACCAACTGAGCATGACGGATGAGCTGGCTAACATTTTGAAGGTGAAAACTATCTTATCTATTCATCTATCCATCCATCTAGCATGTCCCTGGATTTGAGTGTCCTCTCCCTGTTAAGGTAGCATCTCCTTCGGTCTTGCCTCTCCTCACATTTAAGCGAAGTGGATGTAAACAAAAATCTTCACCCTAGTTTCCATGATGAATACTAGGTTAACATAAGTAAATCTTAGAAACTTGGGAATTTGCCAATCTCAACTTTTTATTTAATTTATATCATTATTTGCATAAGACTGCATATGCTAAGGAAACATCTGTAATTTTCTTACGCATTTGGATGAAATTTTTTTTCAATATTATTCAAGTTACCACTTACTATTGATTTCTTCTGTCTCCCCTTTTTAGGAACTTATCTTTGTGAGCATCATGCCATTAGCCAGGTAAGATAGAAAATGTAAGTAGCACACCTAGCTTTCTTTCTCAGACAACTGAGCTCTACCTAATCAGAGATGAAGGCTCCTAAAAGCTGAGATCAAAATATAGTTTAAGATATTTGGAGGAACTCTTTAAAAGTTGTATGGTGAAGCGCCTTAAAAATATAATCAGTTGTGAACTTGTCTGGAGAGATGGTGCAAGGCAGACTCATAGACAAACAATGAAGCTCATTTTTATAGATTGGTTTTCCTTAGAGTGAGGCCAACCTGTGTTCCCAAGATCTCTAATGATCACCTTTTCTAACAGCACTTTTCTCTATCATTCTGGGACGTTCATCTTGAACTCTGGCTCTCTCCTGATTCACCTTAGCCTTAAAAAAAAAAGAACTGATGGATATTTGAATAAGGCCTGGGTTGGGGGTTGGGGAAGATACCTCCTCTTCTGAGCATTATTGTACCCTCACTGAAGAAGCATGTTACTGAATTAGTCATCAATTCAACCAAAATATATTCAGTCCTATATTGTATGTAGTGAATATATGTGGGTTTCCCCCCATCTACTCATTCATTCCAAACACCACCCTTATTTTTTTGTAGAAAGTGTTCTACCTCAATGTGGGTATTCTTGATGGGATGGTAAATCCAAGATTTTTTTCGGGCACATCCCTCCTCTCACTTCTTAGTACAGTAAAAAGTTAAGCTCAGTCAATCAGAAGCAGGCTCACAGGACTTTGAGTCTTACGTTAGTAACATGGATAGAAGAAATTACTTTTGATTCTTCCCAGTAGTGGTGCCCTTATGAGAAGTTTCCCTGCTAGGAGACTGTCACTATTGTTCCTACATTGTAGACCTCTGTCCTTTTTCAAGCCCTGCTCTTTAATTTTCCAATAAATTATTTGAATTCCCAAAATCCTTTCAACAAGTTCTCTTTACCTTGGTTATCCAGAACTGACAATAATGTCAGCTTAAAAACATTTGTTTTTTGTGGCTGGCAACCAAAGAACCTTGACTGAAACATTGTGCTAAGCGCTAAGAATACAGTGGTAAACAAGACAGGCAGGGATCTTGTCCTCATGAAGTTTACATATTAATGGAAATCATAGATGTACTCAGCACTAAGATAAAAAAAATCCTAGATTAGGAAAAGTCAGTCATTGCTTTCATATGCTCAAGTATTTTAGACTATTCATTCACTCATGCATGTGACAAATATTTATGGAGTACTTATGAGGTGCCAGACATTATAAATATGGATTTATTCCTTTTCACTTGTTGTGCCTAATTAGCAGAAGTATATAACTAGGTCCTTCCTTCATTGTTCCAAAATCCTTGTGTGTCCCAAACACTTGAAGGTCAGGATCAGAAACACACCACACCAACTAACCATAGGCCTGAGCTGTTGGAGATACAATACTTATCTCCTCTTATTCTTCCACCCTACCTCTACCCAACTTTCCCATATCCCTGGGTGCAGGGAAAGTGGGCCATCACAGATAGTCACTGTCCCCTTTGGGACTTCTGAAAAAATGGTAAAAATTAGGATCCTGGGCAGATGTTTCCCCAGACTTGCCTCAAGGACAGTTTGTCTCTTGCCCACAGAGTACCCAGGCACAGCAGAGAATGAAAAGCTACAGCCCGAACCCTGAAGTTCCAAGGAGTTTTAAAAACTTGTTGATCAGTGCTTAATAAAGAGCATTTACTTGTGATATTGAGAAATAGAGTCTTGCCTTATCCAAGCTGCCCACCCCACCCCCAATGGCACCACCTGGGTATACACCTACTCTCAACCTGATTAAATCCTGTATCATTTCGTGAACTTGAAGCACTTTTCTTCCAACATATCTTTGCTTTAGTCATTCAGTATTCCAGTGTGTATCTGCTCTCTTCAGATAAACAGTAAGCTGCTGGAGGTAATGGCCTAAGTATGATGTGTCTATATCTTTCCCTTCGGGTTAGGGCTCAGTGTATATTTAGGGAGTGATTGTTGACTGAAAACAGTCCCAAGGTTCTAGGGTCTCATTTTCATAATTACTTGGGTCTGTCTTTACACAAGTGTCAACCATTTTGTGAGCCCAGGAAAGGCAAACCAAAGGATGCCAGAAAGATGTTTAATTGGTGTTTTCTCTATAATTTCAAACGACCATCTGATTTGCAGAAAACCTATGTTATACTAATTAGCAGGGGGAGTCATGACAGGCATCATGAACTTTTCTATAAAATAACATTTCTGTTCTTGACAGCATATCAGGTCATTAGAGACAAGCTTTACAGTCATCACTCCACTAGCGCAGAATAATCAGGGTTTCATTCCTTTTTGAAAATAAATACCATCATGGGCATTTGAACAGCCAAAATGATCCTTCAAATCAAACCATTTGCATTCTGCATCTATTTGCAAATTTGCCAATTACAACCAAATCTTGCCTTTAAATCTATTTTTGAATGAAGTTGACTTAATGTTGTCAGTTCAAGGACATGTAACATTCAAGACACTTTGGTCATCACTTATGCTACTTCCTTCACACACACACACACACACACAGTCACTCACTCACCTTCTTCTTCCACAAAGTACCCATGAAGCTGTAGGGGGAGCAATGGATGCAGGATTTCTTTAGGACACAGTTTCATAGGGCAAGAGGATTGACTCTGATGGCAGATTTTCAGAGCTATGGGCCTACCTACTTCTAAATATTATGTGTGATGATAGAGGAGACAAGGAGGGCTAGTATCTTTATACCAGTGACTGGTATCAGGTCTCCATCTGTTTAGTAGTCAGCATTACATTTTGCTTAGAGGATCCAATGTGGCACCTTTAATAGGGTAGACATGGTGGGTGGGGCCATGAATAGATGAGGGTAAGTCAATTAGGGTTCAAAAGAGAAAGGAGTTAAGATGTACCATGTTTCACTATACTAGAACATTTTCAGACCTCCTATCATTTAAGCCTCACTTCAGTTCTAGGATGAATATACAATTCATTATTTCCTCACACGGTCACACACTTAGGAAGTGACAGAGCTGGAATTTGAACCCAGTTCTGTTGTCTCCACAGCCCACTGCATCATATATATTCACAAAGGTAATGAGAAAAGTGATTTCTGGTATTGAAACCCAGGAGTTTATCTTTCTTTCTCACTGGAAAGGCCTACTTTTCTTTATTTTTGCCTTCATTTACTTATTACGCATAAAAGGTAATACACTCTCTCAGTACAAGAGTCAAAAGATACAAAAAAAGGAATAGGGTGAAAAATCTCCTTTCCTCTTTTGTCTCCAGATACACAGGTTTCCTTCTTGAAAGCAATCACTAACACCAGTTGCTTGTGTATCCTTCCAGAATGCTCATCTGTGTACTCATTTCTACCCCAAAATGTGAGCAGCATGCTTGGCTAGGAAGCCTCAGTGGCAGTATGCTTAGCCACAGAAGGCAAAACTGGTGAAATCCATCTTCACTGGTCACTCTGTTGCCTTTGGGTGACCCTTCTCATGTTCACCCCTCTACTGTCCTCCTCACCCTGACCTGGCCTTTTGTTCCCAAGGAGAACCACCGGCTTCTGACAATTCCTTGTCTGTTTCATTCCTTAGGACCCTGCCTGCTATTCCCTGAGGGGGTGTCTTGGCTGAGAAATTAATACTCACTAAGAAATTCATGGGTGTCTGTGGATTGATGAGCCACTCTTCACAAAACAAGTTTACATTTTAATAAGGGGCTTCAATCAAAAGTATGACTTGAATAATGGGCATTTCAGGTACTTTGGCATGACAGGCCAACAGGGCAGAGTTTTTTCCCCCAAAAAATGTGTGACTTTGTGACTTTCCTTATCCACTTCCCTTGTGGGTGTCAGGTCAACTGGCTATCCTGAAACTTTGGCCACCTGAAATTGTTTGACTACCAAGGTAGGGCAGTAAGAACCCCGGTCTTGATTTTTCCTTTAGGATGTGTACACTTAAGTTTTTGAGACAAAATTTCCAGTGCTGTAGAATTTATCCCCTAATATATTATAACTATAGACTCAAGTCTTACCCAAAGAAAGAAACAACTATAACAATGAATAGGAGAATTATTCTGACTTT
The DNA here is from genome assembly GCA_963574415.1 of Tarsius wallacei. Classification (NCBI taxonomy): domain Eukaryota; kingdom Metazoa; phylum Chordata; class Mammalia; order Primates; family Tarsiidae; genus Tarsius; species Tarsius wallacei. The sequence continues at coordinate 20,398 of CAUYQG010022127.1, forward strand.
AATATTTACTAAGTGTTATCTCATTCTGACCCTTTCAACATAAAATTTAGAATATAAGGTTGGAGCAAACTGTTTCACAAATTCAACATTTTCCCCAATCTGGGGCTGGGGGAGGTGAGCGTCTCTGCTGGGATTTATTGACAAAAGTGTTGTTTGTGAATGGAATTTATTTTTATTTCCACAGGTAATATTCTTCTTACATAATTAGGCACAACTTCACAACTCAAGGGAGAGAAACAGGAAGGATCTTCTTCAAAGTCATCTGCATTAAAGAAAAAAAGAACATTTTTAGCTGTGGCATCAGGGACTTTGCACTTATGGAAGCATAAGAACATTTTATCAAATGAAAAAACTGAATAAAGAAATTTAAAAGAAAGTGAAGGTTATTAGATAGTTTAATATAAATACAGGGTGAGTGAATTCATCCTGACAGCACTGTTTGGGCAACACGTGCAAATATTCTTCCTGCAGTATGAATAACAGGCAGCGTTACTGATCTTAACCTTAACCTACGGGAGGATACTCACACGCAGACCTTGAAAGCCTTCAAGAAGAGACAACACAAAATGGAAGCACACACATCTATACCCCCTACAGATTTGATATTCTTACACTGAATGTTTGGTTATTTCTCAAGCTTGAGAGTGCCTGGTGGTGCAATGGGCATGCTTTTTCACTTCGTGTTAAAGACAACGAACTTCTGGTTGCCACAAGTAAGAAGGTAGCATCCAGATTTCACTTTTAGGACATGTAGGTGGTCTACCTGCTGCCACTGGCTCCATTACTGTCACAACTGATGGGCACTTTGATGCTGGCTGTCCAGGTATATTGCTTGGTACAACATTAAAATCCTGGACATAGTATTTGCTATCACTTCTCCAAAGCAAAATATGTACACATTTGGGTTATATATTTCCTAATGAAACAATATCCTCCAGGGACAGCAGGAGAGCCAATACTAATCAACCCTTTTGCAAAAATGATATTACCCAATGAGCCCCAACTATTATCTACCAAGGAGCTTCTACAACCCATGCCTTCTCTATGCCACGGCACTCCAATGTCTCCTCTCCATATGGGCACCAGAACATATCCACAGGTTATTGCTGAAATCTGATGGACCCTTGTGATCAAGAAAAGATTTTATCATGTGCACTACTAACTTTCTCATATAAAGATGGAGACTGAGACTTTATACACCGGTCAATTAGTCTAAACTGGAAAATAGTGTTGCCTCACACACAACTCTGAAATTGGTAGACACTTTAGAAATTATCCATTCTAGCCCCCTCATATTAAAAGTAGAGAGAATGTAGCTCAAACAAGGAAGTGATATGCCCAAGGTCACAGAATTAGTGACGAGCTGGAACTTGATCTAAAGCCTCTGAACTCCAAGTCTGGTGCTATTTTTTTAAACCCACTATGCTGCTTCCTGATTGGATTCAGCCCTTGAAAATAAAACTGGTTCTTTGTTTTGTTTTGTTTGAGCCAATAAAGTGGATGAGGCAGTCCTATCACTAGCACTGAGAAGGTGGGAGAATGACTACAGCAAGGCCACCAAATGTGGTCTATATGTGTGTGAACTGGAGTTGGCTTTGGTCCTAAAGAAAGGCAGCCAAAGACCACTGAACCATGATTCAGCTAGAAGCACAGAATACATAGTCAATCACAACATCAACATGAAGTCCTTGTGTTTTTGCTCATTTTGCCTTTCTCATGACCTGTAAATCAATGCTTTACCTACATTTATGTCTCAACATCCCATCCCTGTCTCAACATCTGTCTCTACCTAGAAATATGGCTTCCTATGGAAGAAGCTCAGCATGTAAGAATGATGTGTAGCTTGAAAGTACTGTTGGTAGGGAACACTAGTCCTGAGAGAGAGAAGACGTGAGTTTCGGCCCCAGTTCTGCTGTGGATGGACTGAGTGACTGTCCATAAGGCATTTTCCTTCTCCCTGATAAAGATTCCTTAACTGCAAAATGAGAGGATTAGACTAGACAATGTCTAAGGTTCTGTCTGCTTTCAACAGTCTGTGAGAGTTTTTAATACTCATGAATTTTTAAAATCTCCAATCTCTTCTCTCCCCCATTAGTCTAATAACCCATCAGATTTGTACATACTAAGCTCACTAGGTATAGAAACATCTATATACCCTTCAGTACACACTTCTCTGCTTCTATACATGCTTTATCAGCCAAGATTGGGCCATAAGACCTGGTATAAGGTCTCATGTCAATTCACTGTCTCTGGAATATACAAGACCAGTGCTCTAACTCCTGAGCTAAGGAGCCAGCTTCTGGAATATAAATGTAGATGATGCAACATTTTTTTTCTCACCATTTTGGAAGCTTATTTCTGAAGGAGTGCCATGTACAGAACTGAAAGATTTTAAAGTAGAGCTAGTTGCAGTTGACTTGAGAGATGGTGTCAAAAGTTTATGCTCAAACGTTTTCTTCAGTCGCTCCTGTTTATACCCAATGTTTATACCATACCGGCTGTTCCCATCTGAAATGATACCCAAAAAAGTTAAAAATACAAAACTCATCAGATTCTATACTTAAAATGGGTGAGTTTTATAGTATATAACTTATATACTTCAGTAATCCTGTTTAAAAACATAGTGCTCAATGCATACAATGTTCATTCTGGGTTCCTCAATGAGTCAGCTTTTCTATGAATTTGTGAGAAGTAAGTTTGTACTGTAATGTGTGGCACAGGAAGAGCCAATTCACTTACCAAAGATGCCTGTTTTTCCTAAAACACAAGAATCAGTAGGTTAATGACATGCCCAGCATAAAGGCAGGGGGACTTCAGTGCTATTGTAAGATCTTAGACTTCAAGTGCTGCCTTGCCTATAGGAAGTAGACTGGGCTTTGTATTAAGACTGAGAGAAGCTGTCTGAATTGGATGAAAGGTGCCTTTGATATATAGAACATCAATTTGTCTGCACTGCAGACATTCACAAGGGAAGCACCAGTGTTATGAGGCAACATTCGAGTCCACTACATCTTCCATTTTGCAAGCCATCAGTCCACCTGGGCAGCCTACTGACTAGGCATCTTAGGAATGCTGATAAGTTCCCTCCACCTCTGCCAACTCCTTGCTTGCCACATCCACTCAACCCACTTCTGGCTACTGGCCAGAAGCCCCTGTGACCCAGTGATTGGAACACAGAGGGCACTCAATCAATACTCTTTTAATTGAATTGAGACTGAGGTGACAATGAGGACAAGCAATCTGGGCCAAAACAAAAATTTCCCTAGGTTAAAATATGGCCCAAGTCACATTCTTCACTTGACTTCATTCATCTCAGCTCAAAAGCACAAATCATTTTCATGACATGGAAACAGCTTTGATTTTAACGCCTATGCTGTGTGAATTCAAGTTAGGAGGCAAGTTAATCTGATCAGCTTTGTAAAACATGTAAAATCCCAAACCTTACCCAAATTGGTATCTTACCAGAAGAGTTATCCAGTCGCAACCACCTGCAACAGAGGTTTATCTGCCACTGCTCTCGCACACTTTCCTTCATCACGCAGTGAAACACAAAAATGAGGAATCCTAAGCCAGGAGAAGAGGGTCAGTTTTTTTAGCTTCTTTCACCAGTTATCACCAATGCCCAGACTCAGGCCTGCTTCTGTCACCATAGATATTACTTCCAAGGAACTCAAGGACCATTATTGGCTTTCTGATCTCGTTTTTCTAGCCTCTCTCCCAAAGGGAGTAATGGCAGAAAGGTCTGTATCAAGACATCGTGTCAACCACTGTTTTGTCCCTGGAGTATTAGATCTCTCTCTCTCTCTCTCTCTCTCTCTCTCTCTCTCTCATCACTCACTCTGAAGGAAGCCAAGTATTTTGTCTTGAGGAAATCCTGGCATCCCTGTAGGAAGGCCCACATGGTGAGGAACTGAAGCTTCCAGTCGACAGCCACGAGAGTGAGCCTTCCTGAAAGCAGATTCCCCCAGCCCCAGTCTAGTTTTCAGATGACTGCAGCCCCAGTTGAAAGCTTGACTACAACTTCATGAGAGTTCCTGAGCCAAAAACACCCAGCTAAGTTGCTCCTGAATTCCTGAGCCTTATATACTGTGTGAAATAATAAATGTTTATAGTTTCAAATCCTAAAATTTGGAAGTTATTTGTTATACAGCCATAAATAGCTACTACACGTGCTCTTTGGCACCATTACCTCATGTGGAAACTATGTATGTAGTGCCCTAAATTTCCACTGCCAGCCCTGAGTTTGTCCTGCAAGTGGAAGAGGGGTTGAAGGTATCTGCTATTTCTCACCCTCACCCTCTAAAATATGTCCTTGGGAGATAAAAGACAGGACTTCAGATGATCCTGATTGCAAATTCACTGCAGGACCAGTCTGATTTCCTAAAATTAGTGGTGGGATTGGCAGAAATAACTCTTGTCAATAGCCTGACTTTTATTGATGGTCAATGCCAAAATTCTTTACCCACAAAGTCTTTCCAGATGCCTCCAAATGAAATTCATTTTTCCCACTTCTGAACTCCCATAATGCTATGTTTCTTATATTATTTGCCATATTTATCCATATCATTCTTCATGTATTGCCTAGCCCTCTATCTAGCTGTCGGGTCTTTGAGGGTTGAGGTAAGTTTCCTTTTCATATTTATATCACTTTTCCTTTTTGCCTTTAGTACTAAGTGTGACAGCTCAAAAGATGTTTGTTGATTTGAACTCCAAGACGTTTGTTACAAAAATTCTCACAGCCCTCTACAACCTTAGCAATACCTGCTTGGGCCTCAAAATATCTGTTTTGGCCCAACTGCAGTTTGGAAGGCTTATTTTCTATACAGGGTTCAGCTCACCTTTACATGGGCTAGTTGTCCTGATTAGTATCGAAAGGTCTTAAATCACTGCAAACTGAATACAAGTCAGTAATAAATGCTACCAAAGTTAATTTCAGCTAGAGCATTAGTGGTAGTAAAGAATCTTGATGGAGGCGGGTGAGAGTCTTCTGCCATTCTGCCCTGGTTTGACTCCGCACCAGCACTATGTTCAGTTTGGGAGGCTTTGTTTTAGGAGGATAATGTCAAACAGAAGGATTCTAGAATTGAGTGAACAGGCATAGTGATGAACTTGAGGAGAAGTTGAAAAAGCTGAGGTGCTCTATCTGGAGAAAAAAAAAAACTTGGGGTGGAAAATATATGGTGAGGAGAGATGATAGCTACAGTCACAGATCTGAAAGGGCTGTCATGAGAACAAATGAGGCTTGTTCTGTGTGGTTGCCAGGTTAGAACTGGTAATGGGAGAAAGGTACAAAGCAACCATGTACTAACAAATCACAGTTAATGTTTACTTAGCAATGACTACGTGATAGGAATTGTGCTATTACTCTCATTTTTATAGTTGAGAGAACTCGAAGTCCAAGAAGTCTAGTAAACTTAGTGGTAGTAAAGAATCCTAGCCGGGCTTGGTGGCTCAGCCTGTAATCCCAGCGCTTTGGGAGGTTGAAGTGAGTGGATTGCCTGAGCCCACGGGTTCGAGACCCACCTGGGCAACTTGGCCAGACCTCATCTCTACAATAAAATAAAAAATTAGCCGGGCGTGGTAGCGCACGCCTGTAGTTCCAGCTATGGAAGGCTGAGGCGGGAGGATCGCCGGAGCCCAGCAGGTCGAGGCTGCAGTGGCCGGGAGTGGCCACTGCACTCCAGTCTGGGTGACAGA
>CAUYQG010022128.1:0-14467 GCA_963574415.1 Tarsius wallacei
CGCGCCTGTAATTCCGGCTACTTGGAAGGCTGAGGCGGAAGGATCGCCGGAGCCCAGCAGGTCGAGGCTGCGGTGGCCGGGAGCGGCCACTGCACTCCAGTCTGGGCGACAGTGAGACTCCAACTCAAAAAAAAAAAAAAAAATGTTGCCTCTTCCTTCTGGAAGCCATTTCTGACCATCTCAGGCTAGACCAGGTGCCCTTCGTCCACACACACATCACTCCATGCACAGCTCAAGCAGAACATTTATTACAACTGCTGCAATTACAGCCATGCCCATCAACACACCTTGAGGACACACATTGTACCCATCTGTCTTTCAGCCTGTGTCACCACCCATTACCCAGAACAGTGCTTGGCACAGAGCAAGTTAACAGCTAAAACCAAGCGACCCTACTGAGGACCCACCTTACCCCTCCCCTGAAATCACCTCCCATCTCTAGTATATGCTCTGTATTATATCTGCTTTGTTACTCTTCAGTCCAATGTTTATATTAAAAAATTTGGCAACTTGACCCAGCTCACTGAGCTCTGCTGGCCACCACATCTGGCCATGCTTGCTTGTAAGCAGCACTCTAGCATAAACACAAATACAGCATGTAGCAACCATGCCTGCCCAAAGGCCCTCAGAGTTCACCGCCATGTTTGCTTTTGGGGCACAGACCTGTGGAATAAAGCTGAGCACAGGAGGGGAAGAGCAGAAACAGCTTAATTTTAATTTGGGTGCATTTATTACAGAAGTAACAGTAAATAACAAATACTGTTTACTTTAGCAAATGTGTGACTAGATAACATACAGATGTGGTCAAGGAAAGGTGTATTTGGCAAGAGTCTTATGCAGTAGTCCATAAAACTGGCATGGTTGCTACTGCATAAAACTCTTGCCAAATACACCTTCCCTTGACCACATCTGTATGTTATCTAGTCACACATTTGCTAAAGTAAACAGTAGCAGTCCTCAAGCTAAATTAGAAGCAACCTTAAATATGGACTAATCGCAATTCCTAGTTTGTTTTCACTAGTCATATCTTTGTCCTTCAGAGCTGTGTAGCTTTCCTTACTCCAAAAGGCAATTATTAAAGGGTCGAATTACAACGTATTCCACTTTTGACCTTCTAGTAAATCAAATTTTAGCTTACATAAATTTGAAAACAAAATAAAATTGGAAAACATGTACTCGACAATTAGTCTGAGGCAAAGGGCACTGCAGAAAGACTTGCATTCTAGATAGAAAATGATGTTTTCAATCTCGAGGATGCGAACTTAGGGCTGCACACAGTCTCCCCACCCCCAGGTACTCATCGAAAATGGAAGCTGCAGGAAGGCAGAAACAAATCACACTCCAGACCTGCACGGCCGAGATGAGGCCAGGAGGGGGCCCATCTGTAAAGCTGCCACCTCAGTCTGGTAGACCCCAGGGAAGTCTCCTTTCCCAAGCTGCAGTTACCATCCAATTCTCACAGTGAGAGGACACGATAAGATGGACCTACACACACCCAAGTAGAAATGCCACTGATTGCTAATGGGAGACTGTATTCATCAAACTACCTGTAAATAGAGGCTGTGTTTCCTAAGTGGAAAAACAACTTCAAACTTGTCTTCTTTTAATAAAATCTATATATAGGGCTTATGTCTTGAGTTGTATAAAACTTTTTTTCTTTTTTGGAGTCAGGTTCTCACTCTGTTGCCTATGCTGGAGTGCAGTGGCACAATCACGGCTCACCACATGCCTATGCTGGAGTGCAGTGGCACAATCATGGCTCACCACAGCCTTGAACTCCTGGGCTCAAGTGATTCTCCTGCCTCAGCCTCCTGTAGTTGGAACTACCACGCCCAATCCACCTAATTGTTTTTTATTTTTTATAGAGACAAGGTCACACTATGTTGCATAGGCTGGTCTCAAACTCCTGGGCTCAAGTGATCCTCCCACTTTGGCCTCCCAAAGTGCTGGGATAACAGGCATGAGCCACTGCACCCAACCTTAAGTTGTATAATAAACAATTTATGGAATGACACCAGTTACTTTGAAGATACAGAGTAGGTGTCCTATAACAGCTGAAGACCTAAAAACAGCGATAAGCAACTGCTTTAATGACATCCAACCAACAGTATGAAAAGTCCGCAAAAGGGCAGGAGAAACAAGTCTGCATGGTAAACAGGGGAGAGGTTATAAGTCCTACAAGCAGGGCCTTTGTAGTCACTTCAATCTTTAACATAGAAGTTGTGGCTATCAGAAAAGCAAATGGAAGGTGAGCTGACTTAAATTCTTCTTCTGAAGGGCCATGATGGGATTGGATAGATCAAAGGGTCTGGACTTTGCCAACCCAGCAGCTGCAAGGGTGGGGGGTGGGGGAGGTGCAGAGAAGGGAGACAAATGTGGAACTTGGAGCAGCTGAACAGCTTTAGTCACTGCTGAGAAAATCTGAGCCCATAGGAGGATTTGTGCCAGGACAGTATACTAAAAATATCCATCCTTTTCACAAAGAAATGAAAGGGAATTTAGGGGACAGGCTGAGGTCTGAAACTACAGAAAGAAAAAGCCATTCTTCTTTATCTTTTAATAAGCTGATGCTCTAAATTAACTCACAGAATTTTAAAAGTCTGTGCTCTTCTATGACACCAAGCTGTTCCCTAAAAAAATAAAGTTATCTTGGTTTAAAATTTTGGAAATGAGTCCCGAAAGTATGTTTCATTTTAGCCTTCTACTCTTCTTCCACATACATGCAAATGTGAAATCTCTTAAAGTAAGAAACTTCATTCTTATCTGAGATTCCTTTTTCCATAGTTTAGAAACCAGCTTTTTGGGAGTACTTTTTAAATGATCTATGAAAGAAACAGATGAGTGGATGAAATGCTAAAATCCACAAAACTACTAAATTCTTTCATTTTCATCAGCTACAGTGTAACCTGCCGTTGGAATGTGGCAGTATTAAAAATGAAATGGTTGCAAGCAGGGAGATAAAGCACATCTGCTGTCAAAAGTGTATCTACGTTGAAATCTAGAAATGTGATGGTAAAAGCATCCCACAGAATGTCCAGCTGAAGACAGAGTGAAGAGGCAGTGTATATGGTAGATACAGGTGACCACTCATGTCTACAATGGGCACAACGCATGTGGACTTCACTCAGCTAAAAGCACAGCACCTGGCAAGCCCTTGCTTGCCTGTTTGAACTGCTCCTTTGGAGGGACTGCTGTCTCAAAAAATCAATTGGTAAAAAAGTGACTGGCGTGCTGGGAAAAAGAAAAAAATAGTCAAGAGAAGATACACTGAGCAAAAACCACTGTGTGCTCTAGACCAGGGCCAATCCCCAGGCCACGGAGGAACAGGGACACACAGCGAGAGGCAAGCAAGCAAATCTTCATCTGTGTTTATACCTGCTCCCATCGCTCATATTACCGCCTGAGCTCTGCCTCCTATCAGATCACAAACCTTGCTGTGAACTATACATGCCAGGGATCTGGATTGTGTGCTCCTTATGAGAATCTAAAGACTAATGATCTGAGATGGAGCTGAGGTGGTGATGCTAGCACTGGGGACTGGCTGCAAATACAGATTAACATTAGAAGTGAGGTTTGACTGCACAGAGACCATAATAAATCAACTGCTTTGCAGACTCATATAAAAACCCTATCGGTGAGTGGCAAGTATGTTGATATACTTCAATTATCAATCTGGTGGCAGGATTTACGTCAGAGTCCAATAATTATTTTAAACCATGTGTGGCCTACCACCCATTATCTTATTTACCACTTTCATCTGTGCCTCTTTTTTTGGTGGTGAGTTGCATAATTATTATTATATATTACAATGTAATAATAATAAAAATAAAGTGCACAATAAATGTTAAGTGCTTGAATCATCCCGAAACCATCCTTCCCTCCTCCCCCCCATCCATGGAAAAACTGTCTTTCTCGAAGCCGGTCCCTGATGTCAAAAAGGTTAGAGACCATTGCTCTAGATATCATAAGAAAGATGAGTTTAAGAGCAGAGATAGGAAAAAAAAATCGGCGAACATCCATCTTATTGCACACATCTTTTAACTTTTATTCTAAAACCTGCTATACAGTCATGTTTTTAATCAACCTCACTCTCTCCTGCGAAGAATCAATAGTTCTACACAGTGCATTGCTGAAATGCCCCAAAACTCTACCCTTATGCCACTACATGTCTTAAAAGTCACCTTAAATCTTTTAGCATTCTACTTACCATGATAATATTCTCTAGCCCAACCAGGTTTTGTTTCAGCTCCAATCTGACAAATAGCTCATGTCGTAAACACACTACCTACTCCTTTTCACTGCCTACATGTCATTTACTTCCTACCAACGGTCAAGTAAAAAAAGACCATTCCAAAGACTTCACAACTTCTTTCAGAAATGAAAGCTACTCTTACCAACAATTTCTGAAGTTATTAAAATAAAATCTTTGGCTGGGCGTGGTGGCTCATGCCTATAATCCCAGCACTTTGGAGGCCAAGCCAGGGAGGACTGCTAGAGCCCAAGAATGTACCATCAGCCTGAACAATATGGCAAGACCTCATCACTATAAAAAATAAAAAAAATTAGTTGGGTGTGGTGGCACATGCCTGTAGCTAATTGGAAGGTTGAGGCAGGATTGCCTGAGCCAGGAGTGTGAGGCTGTGATAAGCCACAATCGTGCCACTGCACTCTAGCCTGGGTGACAGAGACTCCCAACTCAAAAAACATAAAATAATAATAATATTTTCTACCTAATAAATTGGCCAATAAGACAGCTAGGCAGTATTCAAAGATGTGTGAGGGTAGAGAGAGAAAGGCCTTCGGACTTCAGGAAGTGTTGATCAATAGAGAAGAATCTTTTTAGAAAGTCATCTAGCAGTACTTATCAGCCTCAGCACTAATGCCTTTAGACCTACTTCTTCCACTTCTAGGATCTATTCTCAAGAAAATGAGAAAGAAACAAAGATTTGGGTAGAGGGTGTGTTCATCAAAGTGTTTTAACAAAATTATAATAGGAAAAAAAAACAACAAAAAAAACAAAAACCAAGATCAAGGAAAAGCCCTGGTACCCAGAGGCATGCTTGCATTATTGCCCTGAAATATTTTGTTAACTCATAATTTAATAATATATAATTTAATATGATATGTTTGTGGTATTAGGGGAAAACCACGCACTACTACATACAGATACTTTCAAAACAAACCAAAATGTTAACACCAGTTGTCTCTGGATAGTGGAATTATGAGTGATGTTTGCTTTCTTGAATACTTTTTAGTGTCTTCTTTAAAAAGCAAATCTATTACTTGTGTACTCGAAAAATATTTAAAACGACATCTAAAATGTAGGCCTTGCTATTCTCCCGCAAATGGCTTAGTCCCTAGCTCTGTCCTTAACTACCAACATAAAACCGGATCTCTTCAAGCCCAAGTACTTCAGGCTCCCCTGCCAGTCCCTCCCACTGATCACTTTCTCAGGTCTGTGTGGCTTTGACTCATCCTTTAGAAATGTTTTCTGAGCCGGGCTGGGTGGCTCAGCCTGTAATCCCGCGCCTTGGGAGGCTGACGTGAGTGAATTGCCTGAGCCCGCGGGTTTGAGACCCGCCTGGGCAACTTGGTGAGACATCATCTCTACAATAAAAAAAATAAATAAGTAAATTAGCCGGGTGTGGTAGCGCACGCCTGTAGTTCCAGCTACTTGGAAGGCTGAGGCGGACGGATCGCTGGAGCTCAGCAAGTCGAGGATGCGGTGGCCGGGAGCGGCCACTGCACTCCAGTCTGGGTGACAGAGTGAGACTCCAACTCAAAAAAAAACCAAACAAACAAACAAAAAAAACCAAATCCAGAAACAAAACAAAAAGAAATGTTTTCTGATTATCCAACACAATTCTCTCAGTAGTGCACATTATCTTCTTTTTGTAAATTTCACTTTTTTTTTTTAAGGGAGACAAATTTAAAAATCCTACTTGAAAGGGTTTTTTAAAAGTCACTACTATATTAACAAAGAAAATTCCTTTTTTTTTTTTTTTGAGACAGGGTTTTGCCACATTGTCCAGGCTGGTCTCAAACTTCTAGGCTCAAGGCTCAAGGGATCCTCCTGGTCTCAGTCTTCTGAGTAGCTGGGACTACAAGCATGAAACCTGGCTGGGGTGTAAAGTTTTGACAAACCACTTTCTGCCATCAACATCAGTGTTGTTATTGCCATTATTCTTATATAAGAACTACTGTAATACCTTTATACTGTTATTACTCTGATTATATCAATCCTGCCCTATTTTCACCTTTTCTGTATTTGGTTTTATATAATCATTGTTTAGCCAGCTTAACAAAGTTGTTCTATTTAATCCAATTTATACCTGCCAGTTGAAAGACTCAGGTGGCACAGAAACTGGAGTTTTACCAACTGCCACAGCCAAATTATTGTAACAGCATGGAAATGGACTATTTTCAGACTGCAGGCTCCAGGGGTCATCTGAGACGCATGGAATTTAAACAGGCATTTTTCTTTGAGACCCTCTGCTGCCCCACCCTACCCTAACTGTGAAGACAGTCCATTATAATTGCAGGCGCCTGGGGTGCTCGAGTTTTATGACAAGCTTGGGTTACACGTTTACTCAGTGGCAGCAACATAATATACAGTATGTCAACATTTATCACAGATCCCTTTTGGTAGATTAAAAACAAATACAAAAATGCAAATAATTTTTCTCATCTATTGACTCTGCCAAACTACTAAAAGGGAGTGAGGAGAAGGAAGAGGAAGAAGAGATGCTGACACTTTTCAAGGAAGACTCAAGACCATCCATGAGTAGGACTTGTGGGGAAGAAGTGTGCCTGGAAATTAATGAAGTGTCTGCCTCTCTCCCCATCAGCTGTCAGACTGCAGGGGCCATGCTTCTACTCTTTGTATTTCTCAGAAACAGGCAGAGAACAGAAGATCAACAAGCATTTACTGAGTGAATGATTCAAGTACAAATTTTATGGAATAAAGTTTCTGTACAACACACACATCCTAACTTGAACTGAATCCTATGGAATACAGTTCATTAAAATATTTCAAAGCATGATAAACTCCAAGCTGGGCGCAGTGGCTCACTTCTATAATCCCAGCACTTTGGGAGGCGGAAGAGAGCGGACTGCCTGAACCCTGGAGTTCAAGACCTCATCTCTACAATAAATCAAAAAATTACCCGGATGTGGCACACACCTGTAGTTCCTCCTACTTGGAAGACTGAAGCAGAAGAATCACCTTAGCCGAGTGGCTGTGAGTATGCCAATGTACTCCAGCCTGGGCGACAAGTGTGAGACCCCGACAAAAAAACAAAATAAAAAACAAAAAAACTGCAACTACAGCGTGCTCCCCTGGCTGATCCCGAGTTCTAAACGCTTACTCAGGGCCACAAGGCTCTTGGTCAGTATGACTAAGAATGGAGCAGGACTGACAACATTCATTTTCTTCACTGGCGAAGACAAATTAAGAAACACACTTCCTATTATGTACTTGCTTCCTGACAGAGTTAGAGTTTCTTCTAGTGAACTGAAAAAAAAAAAGTTAGCTGAAGGCGTGTTCCAAAGACATAGTCTTTGTCAGAGCAGTCATTCATGATAGAGAAATGCAGGAAGTACAGAAACATATTCCAGGATGTCAGAGGAAGGTTCCGGTTTAAAAGTATTATATTACCAGCTCGAATGTGCTGGAAAACACAAAGTATGTACCAGAAGATTCCTGACAAGAGAGAAAAACACTTGAAATATTTCACTATACATTGTAATTTTTTTTTTTTTTGAGTTGGAGTCTCACTCTGTCGCCCAGACTGGAGTGCAGCGGCCGCTCCCGGCCACCACAGCCTTGACCTGCTGGGCTCCGGCGATCCTTCCGCCTCAGCCTTCCAAGTAGCTGGAACTACAGGTGCACACTACCACACCCGGCTAATTTTTTTGATTTACTGTAGAGATGAGGTCTCGCCAAGTTGCCCAGGCAGGTCTCGAACCCGCGGGCTCAGGCAATCCACTCACCTCAGCCTCCCAAGGCACGGGATTACAGGCTGAGCCACCAAGCCCAGCTTCATTGTCATTTTTTTAAACAAAAGCATGACGTATGAACTTTCTCTTGATAAAACTGAACTTGCCAGGCGTCTTGTTTCTTTAGGGCTTGTAGCCTGTTCCCTCAGTCCTGAATTCCCCCCATCTCGTCCAAATCACCCCCAAACCAGCTCCTTCTTACTTTCCAGATTCTCTGCCAGGTCAAGCAGCCACCAGCCACTTTATCACGTCTCCTGTTTTAATGTTCTGCACATCACTATCTGATTAATTTTTAAATTATCTGTCTTGCTCCACCAGAAAAGAAGTTCTGTAAAAACAGAGAGCTTCACTGTCATTGTCCCCACTTATCACTAACATAAGCACAAAGTAGGTGCTCGAATACTAGTTATATTTAAGAAAGCAATTTTCCTTAATTATATACATTCACATAGTAAGTGTGATACTTTTTTTTAAGGCAGGATAAACTTTACAGAGTGTATAGGACTTTCAAATATGACTTATATGTACAGGGTAGTGAGAATGCCATACTCCAAAGTTGTCCCTAAAGGCATTCGTTTAAAAGGTCTCTGACTTTCTTGAGGTACTTTCCCAAATCCACGGGGTTTCAGGGCTACTGTCACCTCTCATGACAGATGAAAAACAGCAGCTTAAATAGATGTTTTGGATTATAAATTCTACAAGCATGGGCAAAGTTTTCTGTTACAGTCCCTGTAATGCCTAAGATAAATAACAGGAAAATATATATTAGCCAATCAGTTTTTCTAATAGGGTAGATAAAGTAAAGGTAATCTGTTTAACTCAGAACTTGATGAAGTGATCAATTAACTAACAGAATAAAACCCTTGATATCAGAAAGTACCAATCTAAACTTGTTTTAGATGAGGCTTCCTGGGTCACATAAGATGACCCATCCAATTACACATCCTGTCTGACCTTGGCACAAAGGTGCAGTTTATAGAATAGGCTAACAACTACTTATTACAATAGCCTGCAAAATGTAGTCATTTACCTAAAATATTTCTAACTTTTGCAATACATCATCATGGGTCCAGCACTAGTACACTTATATTTAAAGTTGCATGCACCACTCTGCAAAAACAAAAAGATCCAGGTTTTGCATCCTTTCACTTGTCCAAAATTCTCTTTCAAGTGACAAATCCTAATATTTTGCAATTTGGTGAGGAACTGTCTTAGTCTGTTTCCTGTTGCTTTAAACAATACCTAAAACTGGGTGATTTATAAAGAAAAGGCATTTACTTCTTACATATATATGTAGGCTAAGAAGTTCAAGGTCAAGGGGCTGCATCTGGTGAGGGTCTTCTTGCTGGTGAGGACTCTGCAGAGTCCTGGACAGCACAGGCATCACCTGATGAAGAGCTGAGCATGTGCACGTGCTAGCTCAGGTCTCTCTTCCTCCTCTTATAAAGCCACCAGTCCCAGTCCCAGGATTAGTCCATAATGGACTAATCCATCCACAAGGGCGGAGCCCCCATGACCCAATCACCCCTTTAAGCCCCCCCCCCAATACTGCCACATTAAGGATTAAGTTTCAACATGAGTTTTGGAAGGGACAAACATTAAACCATAGCAGGAACTCTCTATTTCCATTAAGACAAAGTTCAGGATTTGAACTGATTGTTTCCCCTTTTAGTTTGTGCCTTCCTCAGGAACAGTCTTACACTGCAATGTCCACAACTACCTACACCAAATCAACATGAACAATCTGGGCCTGAGTATTTGAGGTGTATATCTATTTCCATATTACAGCTCAAAGAACAAGCTGCCACTGAACAATGTCAAGATATAAAAAAGTATAGTATAAAGACGGTAGCCAGTTGCAGTGGCTCATGCTTATAATCCCAACACTTTGGGAGGCTGAGGCAGGAGGATTTCCTGAGCCCAGGAGTTCAAGACTAGCCTGGGCAACATAGCAAGACATCAGCTCTACCAAAAATAAAAAAATTAGCCGGGTGTGGGGAGTCAGATGCCTGACAGGAGGCTGAGGCAGAAGGATCCCCTGAATTCAGGAGGTAGAGGCTGCAGTGAGCCGTGATTGTGCCACTACTGAAGCCTGGGCAACAGTGAGACCTCAACTCAAAAAAAAAAAAATTCTTGCCAGAGCAATTAAACGTGAACACTTCGCAACAACCAGACGCCACCGTCTGACAGTGAAGAGCTAGGGCAACACAGTGAAGATCCGTATCTCCTAGTCGTTCCCAAGGGAGCCGAGATGAACCTGTGACGCGCTCTATGCAGACAGCGTTTACTCTTCCACTTACGCATCTCCAGGAATTGAAAAGAGGGAGGGGCAACTATCCATATAAGAATACACTCAGGAGAACTGAAGAATGCCTTCCAAACTTAGTGACAACTTGACATTTTACACGTTTTTCAAACAAACAAGTTAAATAGTGTCATTTAAATGCTAGTACAGTTTCTAATTTGAACAATGTTAAAAATCAGAATGTTTTAGAGAAGTGACTCTGACATAGCCTAACAAGTTTCCTCCCCTTTCCAAATCTGAAATCATACCTTGTTCCACCACCACAGGCTCTGGAATATACGGGATCACCTGGGGCTGAATGCTGCTATGCCTCACCTTGGGGGTGCTACTTTAATTCGGTAAATCTCAATGTCCTCATCTGTGAAATAAGCCTCATATTCCCTGCCAGATGGGTTGCTGTGAGGGTGCCAAGTCAAGTGCTTAGCACAGTGCAAGCGCTCAAATATCAGCTGTCACAGCCATCAGCATCAGATCCCAACAGTTTGTCCATAAACTAGTAACTCGATGAGGGATATATCTCGTGCTGTCTCATCAGTTATGTTGCACTATGCCACAATTTTTTCCCTGCATGTCTGCTTAACTTCCTAATCACAGCTCACAAAAGCTTTACTATCCTACTAACCCAGATAAAGGGTATTTTTACTAAACAGTATGACTTCAGTCTTGGCAATAACCCACTATGAAAAGCACCACAGAATTTCAAAATAATCTTCTTCCCTGGAGTAATAATAGTACATATATTTACACAATACCCACATTCACAAGCAATCACTTAGAATTAACTGATGTTTTAGAGTAAACAAAAACCCAATTACATAAAAAATTTCCAATATTTTGTTACAGGAACAATTTCAGTCCCTTAAATAGCCTAGAAGTCGCCTAATACATTTTCAGAATCAAACACTTATGCCCATAAAATTACAAGGAACTGTAAAGGGGACTACGCCATCTCTCTGCCTCATAAGTACCTCACTGTCTAACAAAGTATTTCTTGTTTGGGGATCCCTGAAAATTATGTTTCCTTTTAAAAAGGCCTGTAAATCAAACTCTGAGAAATACTGCCCTAATTGGAAAAGAAATCACAGAAGCCCCAATGTTGAGTGGATGACCATGCACAGGTGAGCCCTCCCAGTCAGGACTCTTTCCTTCACAGTCAATTCCCTCAAAGACTACAGGGCAAAGCACCTTTGTACATACAAAACGATCCTTGTATGCTACAGCTGTCAGGATATGAAAGTTGCCTCCCTTGTTGGGGGGCAGGGGAGTAAGAAAGGAAGGGATTCTTTCCAGAACAGGTGTGTCCATGTGAGCGGGAGGAGCTGAATGGGGACCAGGGACAGGGGGAGGAGGATACTCCAAAGTCAGATTGATGGAAATGATCAAGGAGCCTTCTGGGGGCTGTAGACGTAGCAGAGCGTCCGGGGTAAGCATGAGTTTAAATAAATGCAGAGTTGGGAGAAGAAAAGCAAGACTGAGGACTTCAGTTGCAACAGCAGGTGAAGGAGGTTGAACCTTACTCTACTGCTGAAGGTTTTGTTTTTGTTTTAAATAAAGTGATGTGATGAAGGAAATGCTTTAAAAGATGTTTCCGGGTATAAGGTTCAGATGAACTGGAGGGTGGAGAGGCGAACAGGAACAACACGGATTATCATAAAAATTCCTGGGGAGATAAGGACCTGAACTAAGACGACAAGTTATAAGCAATACCCCCCTAAAATCCATAAGCCATCTTTCAGTGAGAGTGAACTCATCACTTTCAAGATCTCGTGACCTCTCAATCGTATTTAACCGAGGGTTATAATCTCAGGCTCCCCACGCTCGGGACCATAAAACAAACAGCGATTTCCGTGGTCAAAGGATTACTTGGCCTCGGAGCTGAAGCTTTCAGTTTCCTGGGCTGGGGACCAGCCGGCCGGTCCTGCACGCACAGAGTCAGACCCCTCAGCCCGGACCCCTCCCGAGTCCCTGTCCCCGCAGATGCGCGCCGGGGTTGCGGGCCTAACAACGACGCGGAAGCCGAGCCCGTGAGGGTCTCGGATTTCCAGCCGGGCGTCCTGGGAGGATCCGCAGAACGAGCGCCCTCGGCCCGGGCGGCGGCAGGGGAGACACGCCGGCCTCGCCGCGGAGCCCCTGCCGCGGAGCCACCGAGTGGAGGCCACGGGAAGTCCCTGCGGGCCTCCCTCCTCCGTCCTCCACGTCCGGGGCCCGCGGCCCGGCCCGGGAAGGGCCTCTCCGAGCGGCCTCCGGGCCCCGGCGCGCCCCGGGCCTCGGCCGCCGCCCCAGGCCCAGGCCCCGCCACGGCCTCGCCCGGCCCCGCCGCCGCCCCCGGCCCCCGGCCCCCGGCCCCGCTCACCCAGAAGATGAGGTTGAGAAAGACCAGCACGGTCTTGGAGGACGTGATGCCGCACTGGCCCATGGTGCCGGCGGCCGCGGAGGCCCCGAGCGAGGCGGCAATGGCGGCTGCGCTCCCCGCAGCCCCCGCGCCGGCGCGCAGCCCCGAACCCAGCGAGCGCCGCGCTCCTCCGCGCAGCCGCCGCAATGCCCCCCGGGCCCCCCGCGCCGCTCCCTAGCAACCGAGGCCCGCCCCTCGCGCGCCGCCGACGGCCGCCTCAGCCAATCACCTCTGCGGAGGCTGCCGTGAGGCCACGCCTCTTAAAGGAGCCGAAGGCTCAGCGTCTTCTCTCGGCCTTTGGTCGCCCTTGGATGCAGATGTCTCTTAAGGGAGATTTGGTGGACCGAACCCACGCCTCTCCTGTTATGTTTACTATGCCAGCCTTGTAGATGATTCAGAGCCCGCGACGCGCTGGCTTTCTACCTAGCCCATCCTGTCCTAGGAAAGTCGGAGACATAACCTCTCCCAATCTACATGGAGAATTTCCTGACCAGGTAATACCCAGGGAGCCCTGTTAGTGCAGCCAACATCAACAAATGCCGTGAAGAACTTGTGCCAGACGCTGGACTATCAGAAGGGAGGAAAGGCGGGGGTGGGGTTGGCAAGAGGTATGCTTGTGTGGGTGAGTGGCTGGGAGCAAGGTCTATTCCAGGAGAGTACATTTTGGACCGAGACTCACAACGATGACAGAAACATCTTTTTACATTCAACACTTCACATTCTTCCTCCAATCTTGGATTCATCACAGCAATGAACAATGACTGAGCGCTTACCCCCGTACCAGGCTCTATTAGTTCATTTAACCCCCACAGCTTGAGGGAAGATGCTATGGTTCTGAGCCTTATTTTATTGATGGAGTGATTGAGACTTGGAAAGGTTAAAAAACTTGCTCAGAGTCACACAGAATAGACATCCAGTGCAGAAGCATATTCTCAGCCACACACTAAACGACCTCCCTTCACTCTTTCCTGCCATTGCAATCTTGCACTCCCTCTTTGATTGGATTTTTTTTTTTTTTTTTTTTTAGTTGAAGCCTCTGTCACCCAGGCTGGAGGGCAATGGCATGTTCATGGCCACTGCAACCTCGACCTGCTGAGCTCAGGCAATCCTTCCACCTCAGACTTACAAGTAGCTGGAACTACAGGGGTGTGCTACCACGCCCGGCTAATTTTTTTTTTTTTTAATTGTAGAGACAAGGTCTCACCAAGTTGCCCAGGCTGGTCTCGAACCCCCAGACTCAGGCAATCCTCTTGCCTCGGCCTCCCAAAGTAATGGGATTACAGGCTTGAGCCACTGCACCCAGCTGATTGGGTTCTTAAAGACACCCGTTTGCTTTCCTTAATCCTCTTACTCTCCTGCAGTCTCCCAGCTTATCACCTTCCCTAGGCACTCTGAGCAATGCCCATTCATCCCAGCTTTCTTTTTTTTGTGTGTGAGTTGGAGTCTCACTCCACCACCCAGACTGGAGTGCAGTGGCCGCTCCCGGCCACCGCAGCCTCGACCTGCTGGGCTCCGGCGATCCTTCCACTTCAGCCTTCCAAGTAGCTGGAACTACAGGTGCGCACTATCACGCCCGGCTAATTTTTGATTTATTGTAGAGATGAGGTCTCGCCAAGTTGCCCAGGCAGGTCTCGAACCCGTGGGCTCAGGCAATTCACTCACTTCAGCCTCCCAAAGGCGCGGGATTACAGGCTGAGCCACTGAGCCCGGCTCTAAGATTCTTAAAGTTTGAGGTTTACGTTTAGGTCTCTGATCCATTTAGAGTTGATTTT
>CAUYQG010022131.1:0-25361 GCA_963574415.1 Tarsius wallacei
GAGACCTCATCTCTACAATAAATCAAAAAATTAGCCGGGCGTGGTAGTGCGCGCCTGTAGTTCCAGCTACTTGGAAGGCTGAGG
This sequence comes from Tarsius wallacei, assembly GCA_963574415.1. Classification (NCBI taxonomy): domain Eukaryota; kingdom Metazoa; phylum Chordata; class Mammalia; order Primates; family Tarsiidae; genus Tarsius; species Tarsius wallacei. The sequence continues at coordinate 85 of CAUYQG010022131.1, forward strand.
CGGAAGGATCGCCGGGGCCCGGCAGGTCGAGGCTGCGGTGGCCGGGAGCGGCCACTGCACTCCAGTCTGGGCGACAGTGTTAGACTCAAACTCAAAAAAAAAAAAAAAAGAATTCCCTCACAGCCCAGCTTCTTCTCTGCCCATAGCGAAGTCCTGTGTTACCAAGCTGTCTGCATGTGAACTCTGTTCAACTACAAATCAAAGAGTTATCCCCTTGGGTTTACTCCATCATGAAGGCAACAATGGGACCCTCAGGGACTTGGGGAGTGTTAAAGAACCAGAGAGTTAAGAATGTCCCAGGTCCTTAAGGACCTTCTGTTTGATTCCTAAAGAAATGTTGGCCTTTTGTGAGGGAAGAGGGATGCCCTGCAGGGTGTAAGTGGGCAAGAAAAAGGGGGTCTATTCGCCTGCACCTCACAGTGTGTCTGTGACCCAGCAGTGTGGATATCCCTGCAAGGTGCTTAGAAATACAGAGTCTCAACCCAGCCCAGAGCTGCTGAATCAAAGGGTGCATTTCAACAAGATGCCCAGGTGATTTGTGTGCACACTGCACAGTGTGTTGAGGATTGTTGTTTAAGCCCACTCTCAGCAAAGTAGCGAAAGGATAGTTTTGCTGCTTGTGAACACAAGAAATGACAGGAGATTTACATAAATGTGAGACATGAAAGCAGGTGCTTTGGATCAGTTGAAGAGCAGGGCGAGAGGAAAGTCCAGCCTCCTAGGCGATCCTAGAGGTGACCCAGGCTGCAGACACCGTGCAGGCTGGAGTAATTCTAATCTGGATGAAGGTTGAGATAGAGTCTGGGGATGTTATCTCTGTCCTCTTGAGCCAGTTGGAGAGTATGGCACACTTGTAGATAGCGAGCACCCACCGATGGGGAAAATGTGAACAAAATAGGACCAATGTTGAAATGTAGCCATAGTGAATTCTGCAAAGAAATACACATATGGAGACAATCTGAATTGCCTTGAAGTAGATTAGTCTAATTATCTTAGCAGACACTAATAAACTTGTTCCTTAGAGACACTCGGTGATTGTAATAACCCAAAGATGAATATTGGATGAATGAATTATTAGGGGCTGGCTAGCCTGCTAACCTCCCAAGCCCAGGGGGCAACAATTCTCTCTTCTGCCTTTGCATGCCTGCCCCCCAAGACTAAGATTTTTATTAAATATGTACCCAGCTACTGGCAAAGATTTAGAGTCAATAAAACACCTGCCCCCACCTCGCTTATGGGGATTTACTTGGAGCTGTCAGCAGCTTTTCATGTCCCTCAGCTGGGGGTGAGTAGAGAGAGCCACCACACAGAGAGAAGGAGCCATTTATTCAGTAAGACATTCACCCAGTCAGGACGAGCCTCCCCAATAATACAATCAAGCCATGGCACTTTCAGTCTTTAGCTCCTAACTCTAGACTCGGAGACATGTCAGTCTTTAACTCCTAAGTCTAGACTCAGAGACGGGCCTTTTGACTCTAGGACCAAAGGGCAATCTTGCCCCACTCCAGACACAGCATGAACACCTCCAGCACTTATCCTCCAGGTTTGCAGGTCCTGTGTCTCCCCGGATTGTCATCCATGATCCTGCCTTTCTAAACCTGTGGTCCTCTTACTCTCCCTTGGCCCAAACCCGTCTTCCAGCCCCCATTGCTATTAGTATCTCAAGGAACAAGATGCAACCAGACTCACAGATGGGCCAAAGGAGCAATTGAAAAAAGACCAGAAAAGACCTCTTAGAGTTTCTGCTTGAGCCCCATGAAATACATCCATCTAACAGTGACCTGGAGACAGTGGCCATGCATATCCTCTCTCTTTCTCTCTCTCTTTCTCTCTCTCTTTCTCTCTGTCTTTCTCTCTCTCTCTTAGTTTTTTTGATGTATCTAGTATGCAGTGAGGTGCACAGATCTTAAGTGTACACATCAATGGATATCTATATCTATATCTATCATCTCTATGGCTCAGAATCATCACCCAGATCTAGAGTTAAAATATTTCTAGGCCCCTAGGGGCTCCCTTATTTCCCACCCAGTCAACATGTCCCCACACATGATAACCACTGTTCAAGCCTCTGTCACCATAGATCAGTTTTACATATTTTTGAACTTCATAGAAACAAAATTCTTAAATATGTACTCTTCTGTATCTAACTTTTTTTTATTCAGCACATTTTTGAGATCTACCTATGTTGTTATGTGTAGCAGTAGTTCATTCTTTTGTTATAGTTGTATATATCCCTTGTGTGGATATGTCACAATTTATCCATTGGAAGGACATTTAGGTGGTTTTAGATTTTGGTTGTTATAAATTAGTGCTACTATGAACATTCATGTGCATGTTTTTTGATCACTTAATATTCACCTCTGTCAGGTGTTGATTACAAGAAATGAAGGGTCAGATTTTACCTACTTGCACAAGGTACATTGCCACAGTTTTAATGGATGCTGGTAGAAGACAAGAGACTCCCGGGTCCGAGATGGAGGGGGACAGAGTGTGGGCTTGTGCCAGGCAGCTGGCCCTGACAGGCTAGGGTCTCGAGATATGGCATGATAAGCAGGATTCTCTTTGTCCGACCGTTCCAGCCTCTCAGGGGAGATTGTCTTAAGAAGAAACTCCCGTCCATAAGGGGTTTTTATAATCTCAAACTGTGTTGTCTGCTTAGTGCTGGGAAAGTCCCACCACAGTATCACCTCCCTGGTGTCACAGATGAGTAGGTCTGTGACCAGAGGTATCCCACATTTTTTCGTGCCACAAGGAACATAGGTGAACAAGACATTGTTTACATAAACGCCATTCTTAACCGCCTGTGGCAACAAGGGTCTCTTTGTCTATCTCTGGGAGCAAACTTTTTGGATCATGGGGGTTGCATCTTCCATACCTAGTTTAAGAATACCATAGTGTTTTTTTGTTTTGTTTTGTTTTTTGAGTTGGAATCTCACTCTGTCGGCCAGGCTGGAGTGCAGTGGCATGCTCACGGCCACCCCAGCATCGACCTGCTGTACTCCGGTGATCCTTCCGCCTCAGCCTTCCAAGTAGCCAGGACTACAGGTGTGCGCTACCACGCCTAGCTAAAGAAACACCATAGTGCTTTAAACCTGGAAAGCTACCTCTCTGGCTCTTCCCATGATTGAAGTGTGCAATGGTGATGATGATGATGATGATATCAACCACTTATTGCCTTCTTGCTTTGGGGTAGGCATGATACATTTTTCTTTGTATCTCTAGTATTAGCACAGAGTTGATCACCATCCTGGGAAGGACCTACAGTCTACATCCATGCTTGTGTGTGGATACAGCATCTCTTGACAGTGAGGCCATTCCCAGTGAGACTTAATCATCCAAGGAAGAGGCAAATCCTCAGGTAGGAAACCAGAATTCCAAGTAAAAGTTCCGAAGGCAGGCAGGAAAGGACACTCCTACTTCTCCCATGGCCTAGTTATCTGAACCCTAGACGACTTTGAGGAGTATGGATCTGTAGACATGAATATATCATGGTGGGAGATTTGGAGATAGATTGAGAACCAGGAAAGAACAGACCTGAAAATCCTGAAGGACACCTGTAACCAAGAAAATTACATTGCAGTGGGGAAGACAGCAAGTACACAGATAAATATATGAACTACACACACTCTCTCTCTCTACATATATATAAATATATATTCGCTATAACATACATTATAATTATGTAGTATTGATAAATGTTATGAAGTGAAATAAAGCAGAGTAAGGGAATTAAGGGTTTGGGTGTGTTTTTTTTAATAGGTAAGTGAAGGACAGACTTAGAGTGGAAGTGATTGTAGAACAGACATGAATGAAGTGAGTGAGTGAGCCATGGGGGTATCTGGCAGTGTTCCAGGCAGCGGGAACAGCCAGGGCAAAGGCCCTGTGGCAGGTGTATAGTCAATATGTTCAAAGAGCAGCAAGAGGCCGATGTGCTTAGAGCAGAGCAAGCAAGGCAGTCGTGGGAGAAAAGAGTATGAGGCTAGAGAGTTAGGAGGGGGCCAGAGTATGGAGGTTCTTGGTGGCCATGATAGTGATTTGGGGTTTCATTCAGGATTTTGATGGAAAACCATTAGAATATTTAGGAAGAAAAGTTACAGTCTGTATAAGGACAAGAATGAACACAGGAAGACGCATATATCAGTTTCCTTGGGCTGCCATAACAAATGAACCATAAACCTGGTGGCTTAAACTATGCAAATGTATTCTTGAACAGTTTTGGAGACCAAAAGTCTGAAATCAAAGTGTCTGCAGGATTACACTCCTTCTGAAGACTCTAGGGGACAATTCCTCCATGCTTCCTCTGGTTCTGATGGCTCCTGGCATTCCTTGGCTTACGGCCACACCACTTGGTTCTCTGCGTCTGTCTTCATGTGACCTTCTCCTCTGTGTCTGTGTCTTCTCTTCTGTCTCTTCGAAGAACACTAGTCATTGGATTGAGGGTCTTCCTGGCAATCCAGAATGGTCTCATCCCAAGATTCTTAATTACATCTACGAAGGCCATTTTTCTCAAATAAATTCATATTTACAGACTATGGGGGTTATAGTATGGACATATCTTTTGAGGGTCACCTTCCAACCCACTACAACTAGTTAGGAGCTATTGTGGTAGCCCAGAGAGGCAATGAGGGTGACTTGTCCTAGGGAGGTGCAGTCAGACGGTGAGAAGTGGTTGGATTGTGTTGGGGTGATAGGTCAATGAGGAGAAGTCATTGATTCATTCTCATCACAAATATTTCTTGGAAACCTACCAAATTCCAAGCACTGTGCTGGCCCTGCAGATACAGCAGGGAAGAGACACAGTGCTTACCCACCTGGAACACATATCACAGTTTAGCAGGAAGATTAGACAGTGAATACATTTGTTGCTATAAAGGAACATGCAACAGGCAGACCTGTCCTAGTCAACCCCTGAAAGATGAATGCAATTTAGCTTTGGGGGTAGGGGATGGGGAGGGTGGAGAATTCTGGTAAAGAGAGTTGAATTTGTGGATTTCCTGATCATGATGTCTTTGAAGAACTCAGAGAAACAAGGACAGCACAAGGCCTTGAGCCATCAGATCATCTCAGACCACTCAGGACACACCTCTGCTCACTCTTTACCTGCTAACACATTTACCTCTGAAGTTTGCATCTGTGTACGTGACTGTGTCTAGCCTCCTCTCTAAGGTTACAGCACTGGCGCCAGCTCCAGCAGCCTCTGCTTTGGGACACCACTGTTGCCCACAACCTGAGGTTTTCTAGGTTGGCTGGACAATCTCTGGGCATGGTCTGCCCAGCATGGGGCTTTGGGTAATTAAATTTTCACCTTTGAACCCCTCACACAGGCCCCAGGTTTCATTTGCCAATTGCAGATATAAAAATCTAACTACGCAAAAAGTTGCGCTTTTTTTTCTTTTTTGAGTTGGAGTCTCACTCCGTCGCCCAGACCGGAGTGCAGTGGCCACTCCTGGCCACCGCAGCCTCAACCTGCTGGGCTCCAGCGATCCTTCCGCCTCAGCCTTTTAAGTAGCTGGAACTACAGGCTCGCACTACCACACCCGGCTAATTTTTTGATTTATTGTAGAGATGAGGTCTCACCAAGTTGCCCAAGCGAGTCTGCTTTTAAGAAAAAGTCTTTCATCTACAAGATTCATAAGACTCATTAGCATGCTCAAAACCCCTTAGATGAAAAGCAGAGCCAAGGAATAAATAGAGACAGAGCAGTATTCCTCTGACTATGTGGTTTGACCATGGGTCTCCCTCTAATATTTGCAAGACTCAAGGCAAAAGTGCAAATGGAGGCCCATATGCTGTCATCTAAATACTTAAAAGGAAAAATCAAGGTACGAGACTCTTAAAATATGTTCTATCCTCCTGCCTGAATAATTATACCTTTGTAATAAGCTGTGTGGGGCCACTCCTAGTCAGCAACCTGTCTCACGTTCTTCCTAACCTGGCTTCATTCTGGACTTTGATGGGTCTCTTGCAAAAGCAAGTGGATACCCCACCCCACACATTCACGCTCTGCTCGTATCTTCCAAAATTGTCACCTGTTGACCATACCTCATGGCTAGTGGCCTGCCTTCTAGAAGATGGATCGCAGAAATAGCATGGCTGCAGAAGCTGACTCAGAGCATTGGGTAGGGAATTCCAGCAGTCTAAGGGGTATGCTCTGGGGTTCCAGGTTGGTACAACCCATTAATTCCTCATCTCATAGAGAGGGAACAGCTGGTGGGGCGATGGTCATCTGCGGTTGGGTTAAAGTTTTCTATTGGTGACTGTTAATAGAAAATGGATAAGAACGTGGGGTGGGGGCATTCAGTCTTTTGTTAGTCAGGGGTCCTTCTGGGGTGCAGGAGGGAAAGTGGGTCTAGAGCAATCTAGGAGGTGAACAGGATTCCTGTATGAATGAACAGACTGTCCTTTCCAAGTTGTGAGAAGCAATTTGCTATTGAAAAAGGGAATGTGAGAGGCTTCAAGACATCCCTGTGAAAGTGAGAAATGAAGCAAGTACCTCTCTGGCATCAGAAGTTTCCTCCTCAAAGTTGTGGCAGTGCACATGTTGGCACCCTTCTCTTGGTCAATGTTAAATGCAGCTTCTGTGACCCCTCGCTGTCAGATTCTGGGTGAAGAGTTCCCAGGACACCTTCCTGAGTTCACAGCTATGGACTCACTTGGACACACACACACACACACACACACACACACACACACACACCCCACTTCTACAGCAACTGAGAAGGCAAGGAAGAGGACAGCACCTTCTACTAAAGACAAACAGCCTTTCCATGGATATGGTCCAGAACAGGATTCTGTTTATGAATCATTCATTCATTCATTCATTCAAACAGCGTATACTTATTGAATCCACTGGTTGCCAGACACTGCAAGGTGCTGAATTTGCCCACCACCAGACTAGACACTGGGTAGACTAAACACAGCCCCAGCCCTCAATGACTTCTGTCCTAGTGGAGGAGAGAAGGCCACCAACGAGCAATTTTCAATGTAAGCTGAAATAAGTCATGAGGTGGGCAGATCTTTACTGCATGACTACTTCACAAGTCAGGCAGGGAGACAGCATCCCTGTCTTACAGCAGCTGACTGTCTCAAACAGACAAGACCATTTAGAATGCTTCTGGTACACCTGAATGATATAAAGGACAGAACAGTGTGATCCCCAGAGAGAAGCCATTACTAATGCATCAATTCATGTGATGAATAAGTTTCAAGAATCTATCATATGCGAGGCCCCGTACTAGCAGTGAGGACACACGAGTCCTGTTCTGAACACACTCAACAAGCTGGAAAACATTCAGGTGTAAATCAGCTCACACTGGTCAGCCAAGGGCTAGTATCTATGTCAGAGACATAGTTTTTGTTTCCACAGTGTCACCCCTGTATTCCTTCCCAGGCCCTCATGCGGCCAAAGACTACATTTATAAGAAGACTGTCTTGGTTAGGAGGCTTTTGAGACCAAAGGACCAGTGTCTGTGTGGACATTTATATGGATTCCTTTCATTATTTTTTACCTGTGTGTCTTTGTTCTAAACAGTTTTGTCCACAAGTTGTTATTTTCCTCTTTTCAAAGTAATACACTATTGTCCTCTTCCTTAATCAATGGCATAGATAAATCAAATCTGAAGGCCCCCATGTGTCCTAACCAACACCTCCACACTCAATTTGCATAATTATGATCACCAGTAAAGAAGCTTTGTATGTAATGATATTTCAGACGTAAGATTCCAGTGCGCTTAAGAAATGGCATCAGAGCACCAGAAGCCATGGCTGAGTAGCTGCACACAAGGTAATTAGGGAATAAGCTTTCAGGAGTCATTCAAAACGTGAGAAATCTCTCTGCACTGTTTTAAACAATCTTCACAGCTCGAAAACCACTAATTTCGTCAATGAGAGCCCATTGCTAGCATCTATTATGCTGATTAACAGACTACTAATTTCACCAGTGAAAACCTTTGTGGAAGTGTTAATTAGTAGCATCTGGTGTGAATCAGAAATATGGATACTAATTGAGGCAATTGTAGTCTTATTGCTGGAGGTGTGGCCTGTCCCAGCAAAATGTGAGGTGATCACTGTGAAGTATGAATTCCTGATCTGGAACTTGACAGGCCCTACATATAATTTAAAAATATATATGTTTCTTTCACGTTCTCCATACTAAAGTATTTTAAAGGAAGTTGCAGACATGCTCATCCTGTCCCCATGAAGGTCTCATCCATCTAGTAGCAAGAATAACTAATAACTGAACCCAGTGTGGGGGGAAGGAGAGTGAGATTCATTTTCTTTTCTTCTTTTTTTTGGAGTTGGAGTCTCACTCTGTCGCCCAGGCTGGGGTGCAGTGGTACACTCACGGCCACCCCAGTGTCGACCACCTGGGCTCTGGCGATCCTTCCACTTCAAACTTCCAAATAGCCAGAACTACAGGTGCACACTACCACGCCAGGCTAATTTTTTAATTTACTGTAGAGATGAGGTCTTGCCAAGTTACCCAGGCTGTTCTCAAACCCATGGGCTCAGGCAATCCCCTCACCTCGGCCTCCCTAAGAGCTGGGATTACAGACTTGAGCCACCACGCTCGGCCGAGATTCATTTTCTAATTAAGATGTTCCTATTCCAGGTGATAAAAGTCTCAATGTTGTTGTCTCCATTTAACTTATTTCTTAATGGTCTGGAAGCATTCAGAGTCCCCCTGGGTCTTGTGTGCCCTAGGTTTTGAGGAAGAGACTTGGAAGCCAGGGCACCCCTAGGAAAATGGAATGGGCAACAGTCAGCTTTCAGGCTTGACTGTCCTTCCCAGAAACAGAGAGACTTTTTTTTTTTTTAGTTGGAGTCTCACTCCTATCACCCAGGCTGGAGTGCTGTGGCACGCTCATGGCCACCACAGCCTCGACCTCTTGGGCTCACGCGATTCTTCTGCTGTTGCCTTCCAAGTAGCTGGAACTACCAATGCACACCACCATGCCTGGCTAGTTTTTGGGATTTTTATTGTACAGACGAGGTCTTACGAAGTTGTCCAGGCTGGTCTCGAACCCCCCTCAGGCAATTCTCTCGCCTCGGCCTCCCAAAGTGCTGGGATTACAGGCTGAGCTTCCGTGCCTCGCCACAGAGAGAATTTGTAAACACTACAGAATATGGGGCCTGGAGCATAACAGTTATTCTCCCTTCTCGGAAGACCTGACTCCCAGCTTGTTTCAGGCGTCAACATTATCCCAATACTCTGATCCCTGCCCTGAAACCCAACCTGCCCTTTCTGCCTTTCCCCTCTTCACCCAGGATGAAAAACTTCAGTTAATTAATACTCACAAATAAAGGCATGAGCAAACTCCAAGGAAGTGCCTGTCATTTAAAATTGAATGCAAGCCAGGCTTGGTGGCTCAGCCTGTAATCCCTCGCTTGGGGAGGCTGAGGTGAGTGAATTGCGTGAGCCCGCGGGTTCGAGACCTGCCTGGGCAACTTGGCGAGACCTCATCTCTACAATAAATCAAAAAATCAGCTGGGCGTGGTAGCGCGTGCCTGTAATTCCAGCTACTCGGGAGGCTGAGGTGGAAGGATCGCCGGAGCCCAGCAGGTCGAGGCTGCGGTGGCCGGGAGTGGCCACTGCACTCCAGTCTGGGTGAGAGTGAGACTCCAACTCAAAAAAATAAAAAATAAAATTGAATGCAAAATCCTCTCTCAGCTAAAATGCATAGCAAGGGTCCTGGAAGCAGGTGGAAGGGAAAAACAATTCTCTAAGTGAGCTTGCTGACACAGGGAGTAGGTGCTGGAGAGGGGTCAGTGCTATTCCCAGGGACAGGCTTCCCCTTCAGAGGCCAGGATTTGGAGGAATAGCCATTTCCAACTGTGAGAGTGCAGCTGATCAAATTAAGGAATGTGTTTTTAAATTCAATTACCCCCTCCATGGAAATGGCCTCACTAATGCTTGGGGGAAGCATTATGCCCAGCCTCTAAAGCCTAACATTGCTAAGCCCAATTTTGCGCATTATTCTAAAGGTTAATTCAAGATCTCTCTTCCAAATGGGAAGTTAAATACAACCAATGGAAGGAAGGCATCCGCTGACTGACTGAGGGCTTTATCAGTCTGTAAGAGTTCATTAGTTTTAATTAGTGTAATCACTAATGTTGCATTAACAGTGTAGTGAAGGAAAGTAATTACTCACACATCCACTGTATTAGATGGGAAGATTGGAATTCATTTTCCGAAACGATTAGCATTTTGCCAATTAAAAGAATCCCTTATTCCTGCCAGCAGCCCCGTGACCTCGCTCACCCAAGGATCGTTTAAACGAAACATATTTTGCATCAGAAGATGGAGTGGGAAGAGATGAAGAATTAAGACTGCGTTTATTCTGCACGCCTTCCCCGGGCACAGCAAGTGCACAGGTCTCCATGAGTGTAGAATGTCCTGCTCTATTTGCATAGTTATTCACTTCAGTCTCTTTGGATTATACCCTTGGCTGCTTTGTAACCTGGCAGCAATTAAAACACAAAAAGGCTAGTGGACGATGAGCCACACAGAAGAAATAGGATAGTCTAGGTGGAATGACCGTTGCTTGGGTCGCTGGCTGGACAAGGGTGGCGACCTGCTGCTGGTCCCGTTCTGAGTGCTGGCTTAGAGCAGGCTCTGCTGGTGATCTGGAGGCCTTGTGCTGCCCATGGGAGCTCCCTAAAGCACGTGGCTGAGCCTCTTGGATCTTCCTGCTGATTTCCACCATGCACTGGGTGCCATCTCAGAGCCTCAACTGAACTTACGAGGCCTTGGCAATAAGGCTCAACTTCTCCTCTCTGTTTCCACCAGATTGTTCACCTATCCAACACTTAGAATGTCTTGTCACTTCTTGAACATCCATATTCTTTTTTTTTTTTTTAAGTTGGAGTTTCACTCTGTTGCCCAGGCTGCAACCTCGACCTTGACCTCCTGGGTTCAGGCACTCCTCCTGCCTCAGCCCCCAAGTGGCTGGGCCTACAGTGCACACCACCATGACCAGCTAATTTTTTTTGTTTGTTTGTTTGGTTGGTTGGTTGGTTGGTTTTCTGAGTCAGAGTCTCACTCTGTCGCCCAGGCTGGGGTGCAGTGGCATGCTCATGGCCACCATAGCCTCGACCCGCTAGGCTCAGGCAATCTTTCCGCCTCAGTCTTTCAAGTAACTGGAACTATAGGCATGTGCCATCAAGCACAGCTAATTTTTAAAAAAAATTTTTATTTTAAAAATGTGGGGTACAATTCAGGGTTAGGTATACAAATGTGTATGCAGGTATGCCTGTTGGTGAGGTGTGGTGTGCCCCTTCTTCCCCTGGCAGTTTCCCTCAACTGCCAATCCCATCTCCTCTCCCCTAATTTTTTGATTTTTATTGTAGAGATGAGGTCTCACCAAATTGCCCAGGCTGTTCTCAGACCCGTGGGCTCAGGCAATCCTCTCACCTCGGCCTCCCAAAGTGCTGGAATTATAGGCGTGAACCACTGCACCCGACCTTTTTTTTTAAATTTAGAGACAAAGTTTTGTTGTGTTACCCAGGCTGGTCTGGAACTACTGCGCTCAAGAATCCTCCTGGCTTGGCCCCCCAAAGTGCTGAGATTACAGGTGTGAGCCACCTTGCCTGGCCCATGATTTTTTATACCCAACTCCTTTCAACCTGCTGCTCTCCCTGTTGGCAAGCCCTTTGTCTGTTCTGTTAGAGGATTCACCCTTCACGCTTCACCCAGTGTAAATGTCACTTCATTCTGGCTAGAATAGCTACCTCTCTCACTCTGCACTCTCTGATTCCCTGGTGTACACTGCATTTTTGCTTGTATTATAATATACACAATCATAGTGAGTTGGTGAGACAGGAACAAGGAGGTTATTCTGTTCAGTATCGTCAACCCTTTGCTGACAATAATTGGTGTATACATGTATGTCAAATGGCTTAATGAGTTGAGGCCATATATCTCTCTCCCCCTGCTAGAAGCCCCATCAAAGCTCAGCCTAGGAGGCCCAGCCTGTTCTGATCAGTGACATCACACAGGAGAGAATGAAGACGGCTGCATCCAGGTGGACATTCCCTTTTCACCTGTCTACCTGATCCAGTATCACTTTCAAACAGAGCTAGTCCTTGCTCGGTACATCTCTCAGGCTCCTTTGCTGGTGGATTGCTAGCTGGGATTAGCCAATAGGAGGCACTGGCTGAGACTGGAGGAAGGGAAGAGAGGAAGGTCTAGGTATCTCTTCCCCACTCCCTCCCTACTTTGACTTCCTGTCTCTGACATTAGCTGCACAGATGAACAGAGAAGATGGAAAATGGATCTGGGAAGGAGTATGTGGAGAACTACCCCAGAGGTTATTTCTGAAGGAATTTCAGGGTGTTTTGTCTGTCCTCATGGGTCAGCATTTGGGACAGGAGGCCACAGTTTGAGGATGGGTTCTCCAGGCTTTTGCAGTGGCCTGTGCTCAGCCCAGATTGCTGCTCATGTGTGAAAGTCAATTGACCAGACAGAGACAGGCAGGCATGGACCAAGGTGAAGGTCACCAAAAGTCTTCACCCAGGGGCAACCCCTTTGGGTCTCTTCCACTGTGAGAGCTTCTCTGTCCTCTCAATAAATCCTGCTTTCTCACTTTAAACAAAAAAAAAAGTCTTCACCCAAAATCACATCTAAATGGAAATGCCATCTTGATGGAACACTTGATAAAGTTTTTTGGTTTTGTTTTTTTTGAGAAAGCAGGATTTATTGAGAGCACAGAAAAGCTCTCACAGTGGGAGGGGACCCGGAGGGGACCCGAAGGGGTTGCCCAATAAAGTTTTTCATGTTGTTTCATAGACATTCTTTCATTAGATCCCCTAACATTCCCTTGAGATAAACATTTTGCCAGGGAGAAGACTGACTTGATCAAGATGACTGGGCAAGTAAACAGTGAAACAGACCCAAGTTTTTTGACATCCAGGCTGTGGTCTTCCCTGATTTGATCCGGGCTCCATTCCCAGGCCCACCCTTTATGAGCCATGTGACTTAGTCCAAGTGACTCGATCTCTCTGTGTCTCAGTTTCTTTGCCTATAAGACAAGCAGAATATGTACTTGTAAAGATTCTGTGGGGGGGGGACTTCTTAAAGACTGAGAGAGAGACAGCACTTGGGGTTTTCCATGAGATCCCAAGACCAGGTCCTCTGGAGAGGAAGAGACTGATGCCCTGCTGGGTCCGCAGACAGCTGGAAGGACCATGGGAGGAGACCCCGAGCCTGGCTGATGGATGGTGTGAGCCTCAGGCTTCCTGCATGATCCCAGCAGGTGGAAGAAACTCTCCTTACCCAGTGACTACATGGCACATGCCACAAGCAGGCAGGTGGGGAGGAAACCGATTTAATTCTAATATTTAAAAATAAAGAAATTGGCTGGGCGTGGTGGCTCAAACCTGTAATCCCAGCACTTTGGGAGGCCGAGGCGAGAGGATCGCCTGAGCCCAGGGGTTCGAGACCAGCCTGGGCAACTTGGTGAGACCTCGTCTCTACAATACATCAAAAAATTAGCTGGGCGTGGTAGCGCGCGCCTGTAGTTCCAGCTACTTGGAAGGCTGAGGCAGAAGGATCACCTGAGCCCAGCAAATCGATGCTGGGTGGCCGTGAGCATGCAGTTGCACTCCAACCTGGATGACAGAGTGAGACTCTGACTAAAAAAAAAAAAAAAAAAAGGAAATTAATCTTTTTCTGTAAAAAAATTAAGTAGAATTACTTTCCATAGTGCCTAGCACTTGGGTGCTACATACTAGTTAGCTCTCCTCATATTTAATACTGAAGGTTAAGTCTGGCTCGTCACTAGCAGGATTTGGGAACACAGCCTACTTCTTCATAGCTTGAAGACACCCTATCACCACTGGAGCAAGAGGAGCCTGGTGGGGTTGAGGGGTGGGTGACAGCAGGCTACCCAGTAGTTGCCATCCAGGGGCAGGGCAGGAGCTACCAGAGGGGCCCATATCACTCACATTGCTGGGGAAGAATGCAGAAACCAGCATAGTAGAGCTGTTCTGGCCCCCACCTGCCTCCAGATCACCTTCATCACTAGGGTGACCATCTTAGTGCACCGTACAAGGTATGTGCATGTACGTGCATGTATCATGAGTCTGTATTATATATGCATGCGTGCGCATACATGTGTATCGCATGTATGACTGTGTGCTCATACGTGTGTGTATTCGTGTGTGTGTGTGTCCCACATGCCCTAAAGAAAGGGATGCTAGCTGGGCCTTCAATGTCAGCCACAGTGAGTCAGGGAGATAGAAGCAATGCTGGCATTGCTGACCTTTACCACCATCCTCTATACTTGAGGCAAGTGCCCAAAGGCACCTGAAGTCCAGAAAGTGTTTGGAGAGCTAGGGCAGAGGGGACAACTCTCTACCGGAAATGACTGCCAGATGTGTGGCATGGTCCTGGAACTCACTGCAGAGCTGCCCGCTCCACCCCTCCCGCCCCTCACCCCCCCACACACCCCCCCACCCCACCCCGCGCTCCTGTGCGCCGCCTAGATCATGCAGGCTAATTAAAGGAAAAAAGAGTTGGCGGGGGGCACAGGGGGAGCTGCAGGCAGGCATAGCTGAGCGGGGGAAGGGCAGATGCTCCCGTGTTTGGAGTCAGGAGGCGTGAAAATGAATCCCAGCGTTGCAGCCTCGGGCACATTATTACTGAAGCCTGTTTTTTCAACTGAGAAATATGAATCTTAGTCCTCATGTCACAAAGAGGACCTTTGTCAAAGCTGTGGTAAATTATAAGTATATTAATGTCTGTCTGTACCACCCACACCAAGAAGCGCTGTGTCTATTTTGCTGTATCCTTAATATCTGCAGGGCCTGGCCATAACAAGTGCTCAATAGATGCTTACAAATGCCTGGTCAGAAGGTACCATCACAGCTCCTGGTGTTGTTTTTTGATGGCACCTGTGGGCACACAAAAGATTGGGAGATTCTCTGGGTGGAAGCCACCCGACTGTGAGCCCCTGGGAAACTGCTCTGAAGCTGAGAGCCAGAAACAGGATCGATGTGTGCCTGTGAGGGGAGATCTCCGGAGTCACCAGCAGGGCACTCTCCCTAAGGACTGTACTCCAGCAGCTTGCAATCGGCTCTGCATCCCACCTGTTGCCTTAGAACCCAAGAGAAGGATGCCCACAATAGCACAATCCCTGGCAGCACTGGAAGGACAAAGGGACGTAACCAAAATTCTGTTCTAAAAATAATAACAGGCCAGGCTCGGTGGCTCAGCCTGTAATCCCAGCACTTTGGGAGGCCGAGGCGAGTGGATTGCCTGAGCCCATGGGTTTGAGACCAGACCAGGCAACTTGTTGAGACCTTGTCTCTACAATAAGTCAAAAAAATAAGACCGGCGTGGTAGTGCGTGTCTGTAGTTTCGGCTAGTGCGTGTCTGTAGTTTCGGCTACTTGGAAGGCTGAGGCAGAAGGATCTCTGGAGCCCAGCAGGTCGATGCTGGGGTGGCCATGAGTACGCCACTGCACTCCAACCTGGGCAACAGACTGAGACTACAACTCAAAAAATAATAATAAAATGAATAAAGAAATAAAAATAATAGCAATGATAAAATAGAAAAAAAAATTGACCTCCATTGCCTGCACAAAAATACTGACACAGAATCAAACAAGAAAAAAAAATGTTTTGTGTTCTTTATAACTGATGACTTTCTTAGTGCATGTTATTTGAGGGGAAAATTGCCTATTTACTCATTTGCCTTATTAAAGAATCAGAAAGGCATGAATGCTGCATTTTCTTGGCGTTTTCAGAATCTCAACAACCCCCCCCACCATCCCTGTCCCATGTTTTTGTTTGTTTGTTTTTAGGAAACGAACCTTGCTCCACCTACACTGGAGAGTCTGCTTTTAACACTCTGAACACCAGGGGCTCACAGTCAGGGAGAGTTCCAGGCCTCCCCGCGAACTAACGCTCTTCTCTTTCCTTACAGTATGTGTCCAGTCGTCGTGCCATCACCCAGAGCACTCCAGAGCAAGGCAGCTTCCACCCACACCACCTCACCCACCACCACTGCCACCACTGCCACCGCCACCACCTCCGCCACCACGCCTGCCCCCATCACCTTCACCACCAGGAGGCAGGGCTGCACGCTGCCCAGGTGACGCCCTGCATGTGCACGTGTCCCTTGTTCTCCTGCCAGTGGGAAGGCCACCTGGAGGTGGTGGTGCCTCACCTGCGGCAGATCCACAGGGTTGACATCCTCCAGGGAGCTGAGATCGTCTTCCTGGCCACGGACATGCACCTGCCCGCACCGGCCGATTGGATCATCATGCACTCCTGCCTCGGCCACCACTTCCTGCTGGTGCTGAGGAAACAGGAGAGGCACGAAGGGCACCCCCAGTTCTTTGCCACCATGATGCTGATTGGGACCCCCACCCAGGCCGACTGCTTCACCTATCGCCTGGAGCTCAACAGAAACCATCGGCGTCTCAAATGGGAAGCCACCCCCCGGTCTGTCCTTGAGTGCGTGGACTCGGTGATTACCGACGGGGACTGCCTCGTCCTCAACACCTCTCTGGCCCAGCTCTTCTCCGACAACGGCAGTCTTGCCATCGGGATCGCCATCACTGCAACGGAGGTCCGCTCCTCAGAAGCCGAGATGTGAGACCAGGAGCCACGGGCCGCTCCCACACAGCCACCGCTCATCAGAGACTCTGCCTGCGCTCCTCGGACCGCCCAGTGCCAGGACTCCAGACTCCTTCTTATCCTTCTTCTTCCTTCCTTTTTTTTTTTTTTTTTGGTCTCAGGTACTTTGTGGTATTTAGTATTTGTCGTCATGGGCATTATATTATGTAAACATCCTGTGATTCAAGATCTTGGTGTGATGTGTGTCCTGTTTTGTTGGTATCGCTTTGTAGAACTTTTCTTAGATTCCTGTCCCACCCCAATTCCTTTGTTCGCTGCTTCTGAAATGAGCAAAGTCATCAACCATGATATGTGGACTATAAGGTTGAAAGGAAACTCAGTGAGAGGCTCATTTCTTCCCTTTCTTTTCATCCTATTTCAGAGCAGACTAAATCTGAACTGTGTGTGGACAACAGGTTGGGGAGGGGGCCCTGGCCAGCTCAGAGAGGGATCACGTTTCGGACCATCCAGACACGACTCTGAGACCTTCCCAGGAACCTCAGGGTCAAAGCTAAGCTGCATGGATATAAGGAGATGGTGTCTCCTCCACAGAGCAGGGGAATGGGCTGGAGATACCATTGTGCAATGAGTCCTCTGGGTTGATCTCGGGGCCAGGAGAGTGGTCAGATGTTGAACCCCCTTTTGGTAGGTTCTTGTCGCCTAGTTCCCAGGCAGTGCCTCCTTTTCCTGCTCTGGAATCAAAGACCTCAGGTTTTTGGTGCTTTCTTGAAAATCCCTTCGCCCCCTGTTGAGCAAGCAGTAAAGGACGGGCAAGATGCAGGAGAAGAAAAGTAACAGAATGAGAAGAACATGACATTGATCTTCCACCTCTGGGAGGGGTTCCCCCCTCAGAGAGTTTTATTAACAGGTCATAAAAGCCATCAATCCTCTCATGTTGTATCGTGCAAAGGGCGCACTTCGTTCCTGATGCTTTCTGAAGCAGAACCAGGACTCGGCATCAAACATAATGAACTCAGAGGGCCATATCCAGAACCTCCAACCTGGAGGGCTGGCCCGTCCCTCACAATCCTCTGGGAGGTTCTCTTTCCTTTCCTTCCTTTCTAAAATGCTCTGAGGGCCCCACTCAGCACATAAACATGACCACTGCTCAAGTGTGTATTCACTGTTGCTGTGTGAATGAAAAAGCCACGGAAATCTGTGTTGCCGCTACAGAGGCTGCTCTCTCTTGTTTGGTTGTCAGAACAATTCATCAGCATCTCTTGTAAAAGTCTCTCGTGTATTGGAGAAAGTAAGCGTGTTTAGTCAGCTTTGTCTTTTCTGTTAAGTTGGATACCTTGACGCCTTCCCAGCAGGACCTCTTCTCCCTCCTGTTTGTTGTGTTTGTCTGGCCACCCTCCAGACACTGCAGAAGCCAGGTACCCAAACCCCCAGCAAACGTTCACCAGAGCCGAATGGGCCTTGACCAGCCAGACATTGCTTCGGATGCCCCAACCAGAGCACCTCAGCCCCTCAGCTAGATCTGGGCAGGCTTCCAAGCAAGCGCTTAGTTTTAGGCAGGCTGCCCTAGCTGGCCATCTGCAAAATAATCGATCCTGAAACACAGCACCCTTCCCCCAACAACCGGGTCAGTCCCCAGCCATTTTTGCCATCATCCTACCATGCACCAGAAGGGAGGTGCCAGTCAACAGAAGATTTAATAATACAGCCCTCTCTGGTCACAAAGTAATCGCTGGGCCCCTGGGGCTGAGGCTGCATTCTGTCAGAGCCCTGAGAAGGGCATGAACATCATGTCACAGACGGAGGCAAATGTCAGGCTTCGCAGTCTCAAGGAAGGGGTTGTCATCTGCTCGCTCTTCCTCAAATCATACAGATGGCCCAGGAACACCTGAGGCAGGTCGATTTGTGCTGGGAGAGACCGTTTTTCTTGCTTCTCACTTTATCCCCTTTGGACTTAAGTCCGATACCTATAGAAGCCACCGTTCTTCCCCTGGTTTCTGATACTCAACCATTCAAAAGCATTTGTGTAGCATCACAGGTGCCCCAGATCAACAAACAAACAAAACCTCAGTAAGAATAGAATTCACATTCACAGGGCCTTGGGGCTCCTGCAAGCATCACCTTTGCCTTCTTGTGCCAAGTTATCTGAGCCGAAGTGGGAATAGCTTCAGATTATTACCACCACACACAAGACTGTCTTATGAATAAGTGGTTCCAGATGGGAGCATCTGTTTTGGTTCCTTGAGACCTTTAGGATGAAGGGTAGGAAATGTGTTATTCTCTTCCATCTTTGGTGCTCCCAGGAAGGCCTTTCTCTCCATGTCCACACGTGAAGAATTAAAGAAAAAGTTGTGAACTAGCAATAAATTGGGAATAGAAAACGGTAACAACAAAGTATGTGGTTAAGCTTAATAGTTGGCAAAGGGCTCTCTCATTTCAGTCTCTGTTTATATACGAAAAGATGGAAGTTCCAAGACATGCAGTCTTCTCAAGGTCACACATCAAGTCGTTGGACCACAGCCAGAACTAGGATCAACCAACTGCAAATTGTTGTTCTTGAAACAGGAAGACAGACCTTCATGTTCAGCAGTGTTGCCACTTCCTCAGTGGACTGAGGGCCCGAGAATCCATGCATTTTGGTCCTGGGATACTTGGGGGAGCAGGAAGAGAAGACTAGAGGGGATTTGCTTCTAGAAGCATCTCTGCTTTAAAAACTAGTCAGCCTGGAAGCAGGTGAGCCTGGGAAGGTGGTGGGGGCCATGTGGAGGCTTCGCTGTCCTTTTCCTGTATCCCTTCGCCCACTCCCAGACTTGTCATCTTCACAGAGCCCTGGGATCTGCTTGCTTCACACCAAGGTGCTAGACTTAATGACTCTTCCTCTAAGGAGTAATTGCATTTTAAAAGAAGGCCTAGGGAGACAGCAGCACTGAACAGTGACAAATGAGTTACCAGGATTTGAACTCAGGCATCTGCCGAATGATTTTTCCAGGAGGTGTGGGGAGAGGAGGTTTCCTCCCCCTGAAGCCGAGTCCGCATAAATGGTTGATGCTGAAATGGAGGTCAGACCATACAAAGAAGATTGTCATTAACAATCAGTACCTGCATGAATTTTTACCTGGGATGGACTCCATCACTACCTGTGACTACCGTGGACATTTTAGAAGTGGATCAGGATAGTTATCAGAATAGTGCTGATGATAGCTATGATAGACCCAGTGGGTTAAGTACTTTGAATATATTATCTCATGTAATCCCCATAACAACCTTATGAAGCAGGTTCTCTTTATCTTACCCATGTTACCAGTGAGAAACTTAAGGTAAAACAGGCTAGATTACCTGCTTAAGGTCACTAACCTAGCAAATGGCCGAGCTGGGCACGGGACCAAGCATGTCTGGCTCCAGTGTCTGTCTAGGCTTCTGACCAACATTCACCATGTCATTTCTACCAACTTATGGACTCAAGGATCAGAAAGACCCAGGCATAAAGTCTGAGTGACATAGAGGCCTTTTAGCACTTGCATATACAATATGGCCTTTCATTTATTCTTTTTCTCCCTCTTTTTCCAGCCAAGACCTAAAACTGGCTTGTATTCTGGATGCTAATTTTTTTTAGGAATTTTGCAAGCAAGCTGATGATTCATTAAGTACAGCCAGTATTAAAAATTAAATTGTATAAATTTACAATTAAATATATTTAAAGCAAAGGTAATAAATACTCAAAACTCATTACTTCCTAATTATTTCTCTAATATTCTTACTTATTTTCTGTGCTCCTGAGGTTATTTACATCCATCATATTTGTATGATAGTGCATATTATATATGGTTGTGCTACAATGCAACTTCCATATCCACATGTAGTAACATCACGATGATGACTTAAAATTAGTCATAGTGGAGTCTTTACACTATGGAAATTAGCAAATGCTACAAGACAGGGCGTTCCTCCCTCCCTATCTCCCCCCCCCCCCACCAGAAAGCCTGTTGCTAAACATTTGCCAGTAAGGTTGTCCCTCAGTATCCCCAGGAGATTGGTTCCAGGACCCCCTTGTGGATACCAAAATCCTCAGATGCTCCAGTTCCTTATATAAAATGGTATAGTATTTGCATATAACCAACACATATCCTCCTATATACTTTAAATCATCTCTAGATTACTTACAATGCCTAATATAATATAAATGCTATGTAAATAGTTATTGTGCTGTATTATTTCTTATTGTTGTATCATTTTTTGTTGTTGTTTTTTCTTGACTATTTTCGACTTGCAGTTGGTTGAATCCACAGATGTGGAACCTGCAAGATGCAGAGGGCT
Source organism: Tarsius wallacei (assembly GCA_963574415.1). Lineage (NCBI taxonomy): Eukaryota > Metazoa > Chordata > Mammalia > Primates > Tarsiidae > Tarsius > Tarsius wallacei. The sequence goes on from CAUYQG010022131.1 coordinate 20,977, forward strand.
GACTGAATACCACTGCCTAGACATTGCTGATGCACACAGCAGGGTGGGAGAGGGGACTTTGGAAAAAGAAGCAAGACGCTGGTGGCTATACTGACAGGGTCACAGATGACAGCCAAGCCAACCAAACAGCAAATCGTTGGGAAAACACAAACCCTTCTGGAGAAGAGACTCTAAGGCTTCTATGCAGCTTCAAGAGCATTGCATGCCAAAGAGTACCCTCTGCCCTACCCTGGGCCCTTCTCTATTGCTGTTAGTGTGGAAAGTTCTATTTGATGGCTTTCATGGAAAAACACTGGCTCCACAAAACCAGCCTAGTGGTAATCCCCATCCAAAAAGTAAAATCAACCTCTAAAAACCGGAATGTCCTGCTACTTGTTCTTATAGCTCACCCTCCCTACTTCTTTCTTACATGTAGGCCAAAACCTAAGGAAATGTTTTAGTTTGAAACTAGAAATTGGAAATATCCAACATTTGAGAAAGACCTAGTAAGTGTTTCAAGCACCACATAAAATGCATTACCATGAAAGTGAGACCCTCATATAGCATGAAGCTAAGAGACAGAAAATATGAGTCAAGGAACGTCACATACAGAATGGGGCCCAGAGCCACACTTTCTTGCTTTGGCTACTTCACTTCATGGCATCCAGGACCCCGTTTCTCAATCTGTAGCCTACACAGGCCAATACTCTCTCTAAATCAAGGGCATGGTTCCCACTAGGACAAAAGTCACCTGGAACTCCAGGCTAGATGCCCTGAAGCAGGGAGAATCTTCAAAGTCAATAGTGCATCAGTTACTCGATGCCTGTGGTTCCAATGTAAGGGATGGAAGAAGCGAGAGTCACTGAAGCTTCCACTTGGATCCAGTTTCTGACGGGAAGGGGAAGGGATTGTGAGCTGGGTATCAAAGAGTTAGGCTTTGATGAGCATGCCGGTGCAAACAGCAACAAAAATGGAGTCTCCTAGTCAGATTCTCAAATTTCAGATTTTTTGTTCTTAAGATTTCCTTCAGGCATTGGGGAATTGTCCATTGTATTTGCCTGGAGAATGGCCAGCTGAAGAAAAAACTCAGTGAACAGAGATCCAAGCGATCTACTGCAGATAAACGTTGATTTCCCCCCAAAGCAGGTCATCACGTGAGCTACACACATGGGTTAGAGTTTGGCTTTTCCAGTGTTGTCTGAAAATATTTCACCTTGAGTACTATACTATAAACACTCCTCATCCTTTCTTAACCATTTTTTTAGGTTATTGAAAGAGAAAGGAAACGGAGAAGCATTTTACTTACTCTAAATGGATGTATGTATAATTTTCTAGGCTTTCTTATGATGTTAAGGACAAGATGAAGCAAACTTAGAATGCTGCTTCCTCTCTACCCTGTCTTCCTTGGTAAAAATGTCATTAAATTGTATTTGATATCGTTTCCTTGAACCCTTTGGAATTGTTTTTTGTTGGTGGTGGAGGTGGTTTTTTGTTTTTGTTTTTGTTTTTTTCCTTCCACAGGCTACTGTGCAGCATGAGGGAATAGAAATGAAATGCTACGAGGGAAAGCGCAATTATCAGAAAGTTGTCAGCTGTCACATTTGACTTATGTTTCATTATCTTCCTCCTCTTTTCGTTTTTTGCCTCCATGTTAAAGTCATAATTGGATGTAAGGAAGAAAGTGCTACCAGGGGTGAATGGAAGCCCTGGCAACTAATTTGCCCCTAGAAGTATTTCAGCATATGGTGCTGCCCTGAGATGAGGCCCCCAAAGCCTCTCACCGAATCGTAGAGAAAGAAACAGGGCTTCTCTCCCCCGCCCTGGGCCCCCAGTGCCCCTTATCTTAGCTCTCCCCTGCCACTGCCCCTGAAATTTACTTCTGGGCCTATCAGATCAGTTGTCAGGAAAGCCTTCATGGTTTAATTCTTTAATTTCAGGCCACTGTTAGTTACTGGCAAGATCAGGATTGAGCAAGAATTCTAATCCTATTGCCTGTCAATTCATTTTAACCTCAATCTTCTTTCCTACCTCCTTATTCCCAGGACCTGTTTCCTGCTCTCACAAAGGCTTATAGAAAGTGCCTTGAATTGATCTGAGTGATCAAAACTGACCACATGACCAGCGTGACTATTCATGAGCCTGAGTACTTTTCTAGCCATGTACTCTCTTGGGACCACTCTGTACTCCACGGGATCCCAGATATTTTCTCTTTCCCTCAAAATACCCTCAAAGACCACACTAAGGTTACTCAGTGCTGGAGAGAGAGAGAGACTCCCCTGAAAGAAAGGAGAAAGTGACCCCTCTGAAATTAATCAGAGAGACAGTCCCAGCCCTGATCCCAACTGTGGTTCCCAAATTTTAGTGTGCTTGAGAATTATCTGGATAACTTGATTTCTGAGCCCCAGAACCAGGGATTCTGATTTAAGGGTCCAGAGTGCAGGCCAGGATTCTGATTTTTAAGATCGCCCTCATGGGATTCTGCTGAGGGTGGCTGGACTTTAGTTTCTCAAATTCAGAGCCAGAAGTCCAGTAAGAAAAGTGGCCACAGGAAACAAAAGCAGGTAAAGTCATCTTAAGAAGAGAGCTGGTACATCTGCAAGAGGGAGGAAGACAGGAAAGAATGCCTGGAAATGTCCATGATTACATTCTGATGGAGAAGCAAGAAAGTCTTAAGTGGAGTCCAGCAAGGATAGCAGAGGGGCATTAGGTAGGAATTTCCCATAGCCCAGCGTTAGAAGGAACGCTATGCTTCTGCCATTTGGGGATGAGAGGGGAAGATGGAGGGAACAGAGGAGCAGGGAGAGGGTGTGCTGGCAGACCCAGATCCAGGAGCTCACCAGCCAGGACACATGTACCAAGGCTGGCTGTCAAGGCCAACATGATACAGTCCCAGTGGTGAGTGTCACACAGTCACGATCCCACCGCCTGGCGCTTCTTAGGAGACTGTGTAAATCTTCCTGTGGGTGAGGAAGGGGCTTATTCTGTAAATCCCTGCCTGGTTGGCATGGTAATTCATATTTAAATATCTCAGTCTTGACAGGGAGTTACCTAGCAAATCCCTGGGGAAGCTTCGATTCTTCCCGCAAATCTTCCCTAGCTGCCTGAGCAGGGGTCATCATTTCAGGACCCTCCAAGCAGAATGTGAGTGATCAGACCTCTTTCTCCATCATCTCAGAACTAAGCCCCATGTAAGCCTTGCCTACAGGGTTAGAGACAAAGAAATCCCTGAACTAGTTCCTTATTAGCCTAGAGATAGGTTAGATAGAGTCTGCACCTCCTCTGCAAAGGGGCAGATGGGAAAAGCGTCTATCAAATATCAAAGTTAAAGGCTTTGGTTATCATCCACCTAGAAGATAATTGAATCTTCTATTCTCTCTGCCTGTTCCTGGGTTTTAATTCAACTTCCTTTAATACACAGGAGGAGGACCTTTCTCAATTTTTAGATCTGACTTTGTAAACAGTTACGGATTTACAAAATAAAACACAACCAAACAGGAAGTCAAGCACCCTGGAACATCGAAACGCTTCCAGGTCACTCAGAGGCGAGCTCATGCATGAGGTGCATGGCTCTGCTTCCTGCAAACAGTGACAAAATCTAGACCAACCAGCAAAACTCAAGGAAAATCTCCTAAAAGGTTGTGTGTGTTCCCTAAACAGCCAGTCCTGCACCTTCACCATCCCAGGAAAGGGGCTTTAAAGAAAAAAAGAATTTAGAAATCCATCATCACGGAGGTAGTTTAGCGATCTGGCCACACACCAAGGAGGAAGCTGAGTCGGAGAATGGGATCTAGAGGGGAGAGGGCTGAGACTAGGCCTGCTTAACAAAATACAGGACACCCAGTTAAAATTTTAGTTCGATCCCGGGTTTCGGCACCAAAAAAAAAAAAAATTTTAATTTTAAATAAACAACAATATCAGCAACATTTAGTATATCCCATGCAATATTGAGACACATTTACAATTAAAAAGCATTCCGTATTTATCTGAAATTCCAATTTAACTAGGTTTCTTACTTGCTAAACCTGGCAAACCTGGAAAAGAAGAGTCCACAAAATGCACACTTTTTTGTTTGTTTGTTTATGTATGCAAATACATATATAGTTTATTTCTTTAAGAAAATTTTTTTTTTTTTTGAGTTGGAGTCTCACTCTGTCACCCAGACGAGTGCAGAGGCCGCTCCCGACCACCGCAGCCTCGACCTACTGGGCTCCGGCGATCCTTCCATCTCAGCCTTCCAAGTAGCTGGAACTACAGGCACACGCTACCACGCCCGGCTAATTTTTTGATTTATTGTAGAGATGAGGTCTCGCCAAGTTGCCCAGGCGGGTCTCGAACCCTCGGGCTCAGGCAATCCACTCACCTCAGCCTCCCAAGGCGCGGGATTACAGGCTGAGCCACCAAGCCCG